>JAHXMU010000269.1:50104-61921 GCA_019455685.1 Philornis downsi | reverse complement strand
TTCATATAAAAGACTTGATAATTTTGTACTTAAATTTCAGTAAAATCAAAAGGCTCTGGCTTGGGCTGGCTATTGTTCGATGATAATAAGTCTATAACTCTAGAAACGGCCTTCAGTATAAAAGGAAATCTCCTTCAATACTTCTAAAGAATTTCACATTAAACTGATGCCATACTATCTCGATTCCGACGCCCAGATAAGTTGCTCTGCTTACAATACCTGAGTAATGGATGATAACTATCATCCTTAGACCTCTCTTTGTCCTTCGTCTAAAATGAAGGACATTTAAAATTACACATTCTCAAAGACAAATTGTAATTGATATTGCTGCGCGTAATTACATTAGAAAGTTATTCTTACACATCCGTTGTCCAGAGGTTTCTAACCATTACATTTATTGAGAAGAAAACGTTTCAAAAGATACAGAATTCACATGCATTGAAATAGTAGCGGAGAAGTAAATCAATAATTTAAAAATAAATAACTGTTTACACAGGAAAAGGGGTAACCGAGTGGAAACAAATATCCTTTGCCCCATGTCCAACCTGATAACTATATACCTATATATTACAAATAGCCAGACCGAATGACAGACAAACACATTCATTGAGTGAACACTCATTTCCACTTAAATACATAGAGATAAAACAGCAGCAAAACAAAATCAAAGGAATCCTTTTAAATGCAAACATTGAAAACTTCCTTCAAGTTGCTTTTGTGTTCAAAACAGATTTCAATACTTTTGTTGGCTCAGTAAACTTGAGGAAACTAGCAGAAAAAGACCCATTGATGACAGACACAAGTGACAGGAATGACAGGAGTTATATGGAGACTAAATGATAATGCTGACATGGCAAAACAGAGAGCTAACGATTGAGAAGGAGGCTAAATAAAGATGGATAAGATAGAGAATGGGTATTAAGAGTAGAGGACATAATTGAAATGAAATGGAAATTATAGAATTCCTTCATTGAAAAACCTATTAACGTTCAAGGAAAACACACACACACATACAGCTGGAATGGGAAGAAGAACCGGAAATAGAAAACAGAAGGAGGGACGCAAAGGTAGACAGAAAACCACAGCCCACTTTTTTTCGAAAGGACATAATAGGCGGAGAATGGATGGTGTCTGCAGGTTTCGAAGCATAAAGAGACACTTCCCTAAGATTGATGAGGCCAGGGGAAATAAGAGGAGCAATAGCAGCACTACAAGTATGAAATGACAGCAATAACAATACAGACAACAAATACATTTGACAGCTGAAGCTACTACAACAATATTAGCACTCTTAAATATTATTTGCGTCAATTTTAAAGACAGCGTTACAATAGGAGAATAGTAGCAGTAGCAGCAGCAGCACCTTAACAATAACACTTGACGCGATTTATGGAGGGAAATTATAAAGTCCAAAGACAGGAAACGCAAAGACGGAAAGCTTTTCACAAACATGGCAATAGAAGGATTGTGACTACTGCTGGAGCAAAAGAGAATGAATACTTTAAATTTGGCAGGGTATCTAAAATTTATGAAAACTTTAAGTGTAGCAATATTATCAAAATATTGTGTGTTTGGCCTTGCCGATTATTTAAACAATGCTTAAAGTCTGTTTCGATAAAGTAAATCACCCAATTCGTTCGTCAAGCAAACGAGCAATCATTTGTTTTTGTCTATGAAATTCGATTTTCGTTTTGACAACTACCATTTGTGTGTGAATCAATATGAAGATTATGTTTTGGAAACCTTGACTGACTTGACTTTCATATATTTTGCAAAATCATGAGATGAATCTTTCGTCTGCCGTTTTGAATGATTTATGAAAACACACTGTAACGAACTAGTTGAAAGCGAACCAAAGCCATAGAACCAAGCCATAGAAAGTCTAAGGATTTTGTGCCAAAATCTGAATCAACACTTTGGAGATCTAGCGTTACAACCAGTTGCCAATTCTAGGAAAGGAAAGGAATAACATATTGGAGTTACAAACAAGTTCCCGCTGCATCTTTGTCAAAATATTATAATTTATAGTATTGTTCTTGGCTAGCTATTAATTTTTCCTACATTTCTGGCAGCATACGATTGCGGCATCGGTAGAAAGCTTCATCTTTTGAGACTATAAAGAACTCGACCCAATTTTTGGTTTCTTCATATGGTATGAAACGTTGATGTAACAGGTCATGTTTCATCGATCGGAGCAATTGATAACCGGAAAGACCCATGTCTGGTGAGTACGGCAGTTGGGATAAGGCTGTTCAGTTAGCGGTTTTTAAGTAGGATTTGACTGAGGGCGCAGCATGCCGACGAGCATGATAACGCACTAAAACTATTTTGTCGTGTACTGAGTAATGGTGGGCGGAGGTTTTTTATTCTCGGCTCAGTCTCATCAATAGAGTCCGGTAAAGAGCCCCAGTAATGGTTTCGTTCTGTTTGAGCAACTCATAGTACACGACACTAAGTTGATTCTATCAAGCACACAGCATGATCTCTTTCTATGAATAGTTAACCTGGCTGTTTATGTTCAAGTATGACCACTTAATCCCCATGATTTTCTCCTCCTAATCAATGGAAGTAGATCCGTTTTCCATTGCATATGATGCAAAGAATACTTAGTTTATGCTCGGTAGTCAGTGTTTCACGTGTACAAATTCGATGTCCAACATTTCTAGCGGTCAGTTCATATGGAGCCCAATTTCTTCACTTTTAGTTATTCCCCAAGATTTTAAATGATGTAAAATTGCTTGTTGTGTCAATCCTAATGTAATGAATTGTTTCTCGTGTTTGTCATGAATATTCCTTAAATAATGATTTCAGTTCGGAAGACACGAAACATTTCGCTACGTTCCTAGTATTTGACCATGAACTGTCCTTTCTTAAACTTTCGAAACCACTTGTCACAACTTCTGCTCCTTAAAGTAGCCTTATCATATACCTCTCCAAATAATTGGCGCGTCTAAGTTGCAAGTTGGAAGTAGCAGAATGGCTGAGGTGTAACGTCCTCACAACGGTGGGGATTAAAATATTCCCTGACAGTCAAGCTGCCATTAAATCCCTGGATTCTGTCTTCCTGAAATCAACATCAGTCCTGAATTGCCGCAGATCTCTTAACGAGATGGCTCAGCATTTCAACATTCCCCTTAAGGGGGTGCCGGGCCAAAGGGACATACCGGGGAACTGCAGAGCAGACGAATTGGCAAGACTGGAGGCCGACTGACCTACTAGGGACCAGCCGAGTTGGAGTCGTTGAGTATGTCTCTGGCTACTTGCAAGCTTCTACTCCGGGAAACAGCATTTTTAGTTGGAAATGATAGGTGGAAGTCTGTCCGAGGTTATAATCAATCCAGACAGATGTGTTCTCGCCTAGATCTGAAGCGTTCACACACATTGCTGTCGCTATCAAGACCCAACGTCTCATTGCTTGTATTCGTCATGACGGGACACTGTCTGATTGGAAGACATGCAGTGAGATTGAGGGTTGCGACTAGTGACTTCTGCAGGAGCTGTGGTGATGAAGAGGGGGAGGTATCTATAGAACATCTTCTCTGCAATTGCCCCGCCCTAGCGAACAGTCGGGGATCAACAACTTGGAGATCTGGATGATATAGATATTGTCTGACTTAAGAGGTTTTTGAGGCGCTCAGGGGGGAAACTAGGGACATCCATTATCTCTAGTTTCCGTGGTATCACACTGGACTATACAGTCTAAATGAGTCTGTGTATTTAGACTGCCACACTGACCTAACCTTAGTTGCAGGTTTCTTTAGATTAAAGCGGTAAACTGTTCGGCTAGTTCGGCTCAAAATTCGAAATTTTCACTTGAAATCTACGTGATGCTGATAAAAATCGTTGCCGTCCATAACATGATGGTTAGAATATGCATTTGATAGGGGTTTAAAACCCCGATAAAATATTCTACTATTACTTAAGGGGCTTAAGGGGTCGACAAGTCTAGAAAATGCTTCTTTAACTAACGTTCGAAATCGTCTTTAACTGTAGTTCCCTTGAAAGAACCTGCAAACAGAATATGTGCAAACTTATTGAATGTGGAAGGCTACCCCATATCTTATTCAGGGGATGTAAAGCAATTTTTTTCAATTTTCTTCATCGACGTTAACTTCAGTGGAAAACATTGGAATGCCGACTAGATCGACGCGAATGTTTCACCACATCTCTAACGCTATTGATGCACTGTTCCACTCATACCGTAAGCCTTCTGTAACATTTTCAGTGATTCGGCCATTTGTTATATAAAATTTGAGAAATTTGAGAAATTTCTTTACTCAGTATTTTTAAACGTTAAAAAATCGCAAAATACACTTGAGATAAACAGACAAAAAAGGATACTGCAATGAAACCAAATGATAGATCGCGCTCAAACTCCGTTTTAGTATAAAGGATAGCTATGATAACTTAGAGATAAAAAAGAATTTTGACAATCCCTTTAAGCGGGCCTTTCAAATGATCAATTGCCGGTACTTTTTAGACGGAATATATATATATATATATATATATATATATATATATATTATAATCTCATTTGGACTAAAGTTGATGGGTTCATGTATTTTTGTGAAAAAGGTAAAACCGAATTTTGATAATCCGTTTGAGCGGGCCATTAAAATGAACAATTATCGGTACTTTTTAGACGGAATATATACATGGATTCATGTCTTTTTTATGGAAAATGTCATAATGCCAAAACGCGGCCGAGTCAGATATTTTCCATCAGATGTGATCCATAAAGTAAGATCATCTATGGCATTCCCTATTGTAATTATCGTGCATTCCCCACACTATGAGCGGAGCTCTGCTAAGCCACCGCCGACTAGCCTGGTCATTTAGTTGTCTTATGCAGCTGATTTAGATCAAGTACAACTAACCAAGCATTTAAGTCTTGGTATTTATTTCTTTTGTTTGTTCTAGAAACGTCTAAACCACTGCTGCATCTAGTTTTCCATCTGTACACTAAATTGTAATCTCTGTTCTTTTGTTGTTTAGAATTTACACACCGATTTTCCACTTCCATGAATTCTTTAATGACGCTTGATAGTTTGTATTCTCTGTTGTCGACTCGTTGCAAGCAGGTACAAACGCACATACTTATAAGCACATAGATTAGAACTAAACGCTGTCTTAAGTGGCTAAAATCTCTTAGATCTACAAACAATTTGCACTAGATAAAAGTATGAGTATGAGAAAAAAATAGCAATAAGGTCACAGTGACTAATGTGAGTAGAGAAATGAAACAATATATAAGATAAAAAAATAGAAAAAGAATGATTGGGACTGAGTCTATATACGTTTTCATGGTTGACAGTCCTTAGATAAGTCAATGAATCATTTTCGTTGCCCTATGAAACTTTATAAAATTTTAGCATAACCTGCTCTATATCAGTGTTCACAAGGAAAAACGACTTAAGTGGAGTTAAGAAAAGGTCAGGTTTAATCATCATTATTATTATTCTTTATTAGATGCATATTTATGTCGAATCTAAAATTCATATAGCTTTTTTTCTAAACGGGGATTTTTGAAAAATTATCTAGAAATATTACATATATAATGATGTTTATTTTCTTCGGTGTTTTCATGATAATTTTATTGAAGATGAAACTTGGTGTGATGAGTTGGAGGAGAAGCGCTTGGAATTATTTTCTATCGGCGGCGTATAATAGATAGGGATGTCTATTCCAGTCGCCACCTAAGAAAGAAAGAAGAAGCCAGTGCGGTTTTCAAAATTTAAGCCATTAAAGCGTCATCTAGACAGCATTTTCAACTTAAGTTTATTTCAAAAAGTTATAGGTAATTTCTATAAAGCCATTTCTTGTAAAACACTCAGTATCTCAAAACAACAAATTCCGAGTTACGCCTTTTTTGCTTGTAAGCACAGATTTAATACTAACATTAATACTGAATAATTTAATCTTGTTGATGAGAATTTATTCGTTTTCAAAAGCAAAAAGTTCACAATTAAAATTAACAAGCAAAAAATCAACTGATTGCTCAATAGGTTCCAGATTACAACCCAGTACAAAATGAGAAGACAAATAATTAGTCACGGAAATAGACAGTCTTGTGGTAAGGCAACCCGTTTTCGATTATTTACAACGAAAACACAAACTTTTACATGCCATGAAAGCGATTTTAGGAAGCTTCTCATAATCAATGAATGTACAAGCATGTTATTTTTAAACTTACTGAAAGTTACCCAACTACAACGATTCCGTACGTCAGTTTGAGCGCCGCTCAAAGAAAGATTTCGCACATGTGGAATGCTGATTGAAAGTGGATCCGTTGTGGTTACCCAAAGAAGAAGAAATCATTGGAATATTTTATACTGAATATTTCCAAAACAAAAAAAATGTTTGTTTTGTAACAACTGGCCACATTAATTAGTTCCTCAAATTGAACGAAATCATTATCTCTGCCGAAAATAGTCGATGAAATTGATGCGTCAAAATTATTCTATTGTACAGGGTGGGCCATAAGGGTGTTGGCGGTTTAAATATTCAATTAAAAAAAAAACTACGAAACATAAAAAAAATATATTTGTATTTTTAAAAAGTAGAAGCATGGGAATTTTTAAGACTTAAAAATAATGTTGTCCAAATGGCTTCCCTCGGCTGCTTGACACTCTTGGAACCGAAGTCGCAAATTTTGGAAAACTCGTTGAAAAGTTGTTCTCGGTATTTTGTTACTTTCCTGAATAGTGTTCCTCTTCAACTGCTCTAAATTGGTCGGATTATTCTCGTAGACTACCGATTTGAGGTAGCCCCATAGAAAATAATCGCATGGAGATCGGGGCTACTTGGGGGCCATTCAATATCCCCCCTTTTCGAAATGAATTTTCCAGGAAAAACATTTTTCAGCAGTTCTATGGATACCCTAGCCGTATGACATGTGGCCCCATCCTGTCGAAACCAAATCCTCGAGGTATTGCCTTGAAGTTCTTGCAAAGCTGGCACCAAAAAGTCTGCTAGCATGTTGCAATAATTGTTCGCTCTAACCGTCATCGCATGCACTCTTTCGTCCTCAAAAAAGTATGGTCCAATAATACCGGTTGACGTTATCCCAGCCCACACGACAAGCTTAGGGCTGTGAAGTGGACGTTCATGCAAGTGTCGGGGATTAGTCTCGGACCAGAACCGACAATTTTGCTTGTTCACATGGCCATTAAGGTGAAAATTGGCCTCATCACTAAAAATCACGTTGTTGAAATTGTTGAACCGCTCCAGCATCAAATTGACAAAGTTACTTCGGTTATTGGCATCATCGGGTTTTAATTCTTGGACTATCTGAATCTTATAAGTCTTCAAATGCAAATCACGTTTCAAAATTCGTCGTAAAGTTGTTCTTTTGACATCCAAAGACTGACTTCTCTTACGTGTTGACTGTTCTGGATTTCGCTGAACTGAAACACGAACACGCTCCACAATGTCCGCTGATTTTGCAGAAACTGGGCGACCACGAACCGTAATTGGTACTGTTGAGCCGGTTGTTTCGAACATTCTGATCCATTTTCGTATCACATTGGCGCTTGGAACTTCACTTAAATCGTGTAAACTGCGTTCATGCCGATACAAACGTCGTGCAGTAATCACTGATTTATTGTTTTCGTAATACGCTCGGACACAAAATGCACGCTGCACTCCCGTGTACGGCTCCATGGCGACTAAATTTCCAGGAAGCGGCGCAGCGAACAATATATCCCCCCGCCACCCCGCGCCGCGCTTTGCCGAGAAATTGAAGAATTAAATCGCCAACACTCATATGGCCCACCCTGTATAATAATATTCGTTCATATGTTGCGGTGCCGAGCGCACCCTACTTATAAACACTCAACTGGGAAATTATACCCCAACCGCTGTATTTACCAGATGTTGTCTATCTGAACAGCGCTTTAGTTCTATCTAATGTGTATCTTATATAGAAATCAAAAAAATTGGGCCGGTTTCTGAATATCCCGAAAAATGGAGAAAAGTATTGCCAGGTTAATATTTTGAATAACACACAATTTATTTAGTTTTAAGCGGGGTTTTTAAACGATCAATTCCAATTTCAATTTTTGACAACAGAAAAAAATCGGCCGGTATTCCCAATATACACTCTGTCAGAAAAGAATCAGGAATTGATCTTTTTAATCAATCAAAGATATTGTCAAAATTATTTTCGTCTCAAGTTGACAAAAGTGTCCTTTATATTGGCGGGAAGTTTGAAGCTGATCTGCTATCATTTAGCTTGTTTACATTGCTCGATTTTGTCAGTATATTTTGCGATGTGTACAATGGATGAAAATTATCGAACAAATAGTTCGTCCCAAATTTGGTATTGTAAATGGAATTTCGTTTGTCGAATTGCTGAAGACATTACAAAAGGATTACGGTGAATTGATTTTGTCAAAAACCTGAGCACATGAGCGGTACAGTGCACTTAAATGCTCTCGAAATGTGATGAAAGATTTGTTTCACTCTTGTCGGTCAACAACATCTTCAATTGAAATTAACGTCAATAAAGTGAATGAAATAGCAACAAATAGTCATCATTTAAGTTTTAGAGAAGTAGAAGCTGCATAAAGCGCATTGTAACTGGTGATGAAACATGTGTTTACGAGTGTGACATGCAGACCGGTTAACAAGCTTTGGAATGGCTTCTTTCAACTGAGCCGATACCGCAAAAAAAACCACGCGAAATTCAACCAAACGTCAAGGTAATGTTAGTTGGTTCCTTTTCATTATCACGGCGTTGGGCACTTGAAACTGTTGTCAGAAGTTTATACAGTAAATAAAGAATATTATCTGGGCGTTATACGATATTTTAGAGGCAAAATTCGTCAAAAACCGAATATTTGTGAGAAGAAAAACTCATGAATTTTGGAACATGATAACGCGTCGTCGTACAAAACTGACATTGTAAACGAATTTCTGGGCAAAAATTCAAAAAATTTCATCGAACAGTCACCGTAAGTAAATGACGTGCATCCGGCTGACTTTTTAGCTTTCCAAAATTCAAGTTATTACTTCGAGGCACTTGTTTTCAGTCAATAGAGGATATACGACAGTATTCGGGACTGAAGATTCCTCGGCACAAGTATATTATTATGAATAATAAATATCCTTTTATGCGGGCCTTTTAACTGATCAATTGCCGGTACTTTTTAGACGGAATATAAAGTTTGTCGAAAATAGAATATTTGTGGGGAAAAAAATTCATGGATTTTGAAATATGATAACGCGCCACCTTACAAAACTGTCGAATTTCTGGCTAAAAATTCAAACAATATCATCGAATGATCACCGTAATCGAATGCATCCGGCTGACTTTTTATCTTCCCAAAATTCAAGTTAAGATAGAGCATTCGCGACTGAAAAATAGTTGGCATAAGTATATTATTATGAATAATACATATTTTTTATAGATCAATTCCCCGAATTTGTTTTGACAAGATGTATTTCTTAAAATCATAGTTTTGTACACAAATACCTCTGTTTTACATTTCGTGTTTGTCTTTCTGATTTGGTTCTTTAAACGTATCAATTTTGATGTACGGCCTATTTCATTTATTAATAATGTTACTATTTAATATAATCTATAAATCTCGTTTTATATATAATCTTGTTTTAATATACTCGTATATTAAAAGAATTCTGGTAACTGGCTAAAAGGATTGTATTAGCTGAATTTGTTTCAACCTAACATTTTAACGCAAATCTTAAGTGAGTTTTACTCTTCGTTTTAGTACAAAATTTCTTTGATTGGGCGGCAGATTTTGTGATTTTCCGCATTACCAGACTCTGTAAATTTCTCCAGCGTAGTTGCCACTATACATAAATTAGCCCAATATTTGGAAACAGTTTTATAACATAACATATACGCGGTCATATAACAAAATGAGACACTCGTTCATAATCATTTTATACATCAAATGACGCTTTTTTCATTGCGTGCCTTTAACACTGTATTTGAATGCATTTTTGTGGATTCGACTAATTTCATTATTGAAGAAACCTGTGCAAAGATAAAAAAAAAACAATTTAAAAAGGTTATAAATCTTAAAGATATGTGGATTATTATATTTTGTACATTTTATTATGTCTTCATTCGTTCCTGTTAAAAGAATATTCGTATTCTTTGTAGTTTTACAGTGAGACTTGAGTGAAGTCGTCTTGAACACAATAAGTTCAAAAGTTTAATTTGTGGAAAATTTTTTATTTTTATAAACAATATTTTCGGAACCACAAATCTGCACAAATTCAGGTGACCAAGAGTACTAAATGTCTTTCTTTGAGCAGCAATCATCGGGCTGATTTGGGCACCATTTTTCGTATTCGAGCAATTGACATGTTCAGTAAAAGCTTCTCAAACCAACGTTCAGAATCGTCGTTAAACAGTAGGTCTCGTTCAGTGAGTATAAAAATTGAATGCGCGTCAATTCGTAGATGTGACGAATTCTCCTATATTATGGTATAATGTAACATAAATATTCTACTGTATCCAAATGACAAGACTAGTTTTCAATTTAAATTATATATCGGATCTTAAAAATTCTTTTTCCAAGTTGGTGGCAATGTAACAGATATTTGTGCCAACGCCTTGGTTTTGTATGATGCAAAAAGTGATTTCGGTGATTTTTAGAATGTTTGGTTTTATTGACCAAATAAGTTGCATTAAATTCTTTTTACGAAATGAAATTTCTTGCTGCGGAAATGTTTAGAGTGTTACAAAAGGCTTTCGGTTTACAAACTTTATGGAAAAGGAATGTTTTCAAATCCCATTGACAGCTTAAAGAGGGTCGGCAACGAGTTAAAAGCGAAGAACGCTCCAGATGATCATTAAAATCTAACGATGAAAAAGGTCACTTTCAACAAATCCGAGACCGGGGGACCTTAGTGATGATGCCGTGATTTCGGACGGATCAATCAACTCCACTTTCAAAAATATTTTGGGCCGTAAGCGCTGCAAGTTTCTATTCCGGACGACAATCAATTTTTAACGATAAAACTAAACTCAAACAAATTCGAGATTTAATCTGCAAAAATAATCGACAAATAATGCGTAGGGATCTTGCTGATGCTGTTGTTGTTTAAAAGAACCAGTCAAATCTATTCTAAGAGATAATTTTGGTACCAAAAATATTCTACTTTTCGAAAAAGACCGTCGCGTTAAAATCTGTGAAGAGATGATATCGGACTATTTTCGTTATAGAATTATTACGGAAAGTGGACCTATAACTCTAAGCCGACAAATCGAGTAGATATCGAAATTGGAAAAAAATCATATTTGTGACGTGATGGCTTTCTGATTTGCCTTAATAAAAAAACTTCTAAATTATAGGCATTCTTGTTGCAGATTAAAATTAATTATTTTAATTAGAACATCATTTTCAGAAAAACCCCAATATTACTTTTTTGCCAAAACGAATAAATAAAAATTGTTTGAAAGTTAAATAAAATAAAAATAAAAACAAAAATAAAAATAAAAATGAAAATAAAAATAAAAACAAAAACAAAAACAAAAACAAAAACAAAACCAAAAACAAAAATGAAAATGAAAATAAAAATGAAAATAAAAATAGAAATAGGAATAGAAATAGAAATAAAAATAAAAATAGAAATAAAAATGAAAATTAAAATTAAAATAAAAATAAATAAATATAAAAATATAATATAAAAAAAATAAATATAAAAAAATAAATATAAAAATAAAAATAAAAATAAAAATAAAAATGAAAATAAAAGTAAAAGTAAAAGTAAAAGTAAAAATAAAAATAAAATTAAAAATAAAAATAAAAATAAAAATAAAAATAAAAAGAAAAAGAAAAATAA
>JAHXMU010000269.1:0-50004 GCA_019455685.1 Philornis downsi | reverse complement strand
AAAAATGAAAATGAAAATAAAAATAAAAACAAAAATAGAAATAAAAATAAAAATAGAAATAGAAATGAAAATTAAAATTAAAATAAATATAAAAATGAAAATAATAGTAAAAGTAAAAATAAAAGTAAAAATAAAAATCAAAATAAAAAATTAAAGTAAAAAAATGTAAAAACAAAAATAAATATCAAAATAAAAAATTAAAGTAAAAAAATAAAAAATAATAAAAATTAAAATTAAGATAAAGAATTAAAGTAAAAAAAAATAAAAAAAAAAACTGAAAAAAAAAATAAAAATAAAAAATTAAAGTAAAAAAAATTAAAAAAAATTGTAAAAATAAAAATTGAAATAAAAAAAGTAATAAAAATAAAAATAACAGTCGATATCGGTACTTGCGATATCGATATTTTTGTTTTGAGACTTTGTTGGTATCGACAATTCTCATTCGATACCGGGTCTCAAAGTGTATGCCACCTTTACGTGGGTAGCTTTGAAACCCTTTTCACAAGGAGGCACTGTTCTAATTTATCAGAAATCAGAAAATTCTCAAGTTTGGCACGACATTTACATACTGGTAAAAACTCCGGTTAACAGAGACCAACAAACTGGTCAGATCGGTTAACAGGAAATAAAGTTCAATGGAAATTTTGAAAATTTACCGATTTTACCGTTTTACCGATTTTCTGATTTCTGTCTGGAATTTTCTAGTAAAAATAAAATTTTCTCTACATATGAGGAAAAAAAATTTATAGCACAATCCATGGTGACCACACAATCTCTCACCTTTGTGAACTGTCTTTAGAAATCGCCAAAATGCTTTGTTACCCACCCTACGCATCCCAAAATAAATGGCATCCAAATGTTATAATGTCGTCTAATGGTTGTCTACCTACTCTCTCTCTCTCTCTGTCTCTCTCTCTCTCTCCGCCTCATTACTTTGTAATGAAGCCCACATTGTCACCGGTCACATTTCATCAAATTGATGCCATCCATACATCCATTCCTACATATACACTTGGTACATCTTCCGCCGCCTCATAAAGTAGGCCAGATATCAGTCATTAAGACATTAGGAATGAGTTACCTTGAAACCGTATACTGACCTCTTGGCATCATTTTTCCTTAGACAATTAGAAAGACTTCAGCTAAGGCAGCAACGGCAGCAGACAGAAGGCAGCATCATATCAGTCTTAGTTTATGACGAAAAAAACGGCATAAATTAGTATCAAACAAACGAATAAAAAAAAATAGAAAAAAAACTAAAATAATGTCTGAACAATTTCACACACTGGCATAGATTCGCTCACATGTAGCTGCGGATGTAATATCTACGCTTGCCTTTCCTCGTTGTCAGTTAAGAAGTGTTATGAACTGAATTAATAGATCTCGTTTTTGTTCAACTATTCATGGAAATTTCAACTACAAAAAGTAAAAAGAGCCAAGCAGAAGGAAGGAACATGAAAAGAAATTGCGTTGAAAAACAAAAGAAATGATTTGTTTCACATCTTACAGATACTTAAGTTTCTTATGAATTCTTACGTATTCTTTTGTCGTTGTTATTGCTACTAATGATGGGGGCATAAATGATGCGACGCACAGTGGGGTTACTGATATTTGGCAGCTACAATTAGCTCACATAGCCTCGGCTGGATGCCTCAACTGTAGGCAAGATTTTGGTTAAAGAAAAACCTAAATTATGAGGGCGGTCTCAAAACTAGCAGACCTAAGCTGTAAAAGGTGCCAGTAGTTTGAAAAAAAATTATTTTAGTGAAAAGTTGTTCTTCTTAGGTGGCGACTGGAATAGATATCCTTATCTATTATACGCCGCCCGTAACAAATAATTCGAAGCGCTTCGATCTTCTAAGCTTCGTCTCCAATTCGTCACACTAGTATTTCAACCTGGTCCTTCCAACGGAGTTTTGGTCGCCCTCTTCTGCGCCGTCCATCGAGTTCGTTGAAAAAGTAGCAACCTTATAAAAAATATGTTTTCAGTTTCAAGGCGCCACGTTGTTTAGTATTTTTTTATTTGAGCCATCAAAAGTAAACGATCTCAGTGAATTTGTAAACATGAAAAAATTCAATATTTTCATTTGAAAGGTCTCAGTTCAACCAATGTTAAAGCCGAGCTAGATTCCGCTCTGGGGAAGTTTGCTCCTTCGTTTATGACTATAAAATATTGGATAGCAGAGTTTAAACGAGGTCGTACGAGCTGCAAGCAGGAATACCTTAGTTGTCGACCAATTGAGATGTTAACGGCAGACACGATTAAGAAAATCCACAAAATGGTATGGGATGATCGTCGACTGCAGGTGTGTGAGCTACCTGAAATGATAGGCATTTCAAAAAGTGTTATACATCGTATGTTAACACGCTTGCTTCCAATAGAGTAGAAACGGCGTCGCAAATATGTTTCGGTAGAGAGTTTGGCGATGTTTCACCGCAATAAAGCCGATTTTTTGCGTCGATTTATAACCATGAATGAGACGGACCGACCACTTCACGCCTGAGACAAAGGAACAGTCAAAGTTGTGCACTGGAATGGTATAACCCTGTCCAAAGAAGGAGACGGTTCCATCTACAGGCAAGGTCATGGTGCGTGTTGTTTTTTTTTTTTTTTGGAAGCGCATGGAAAACGAAAAACCATCAATGGTCAATATTATGCTAATTTAATTTATTGCAGCGTTTAGGTGATGCAATTATGGAAAAACGGCCGCATTTGGCAAAGAAGAAAGTGTTCTTTCATCAAGATAATGCTATAGTTCATACATCCCCTATTGCGATGGCCAAAATTAATAAATTAAAGTTTAAATTGCTTAATCACGTTCTCTATTCATCAGATTTAGCTCCCTCGGACTATTAACAACTTGGAAGAATGGCTCGGTGGTAAAAGATTTGCCAACAATGAAGAGGTGGGGTCTGCATTTGATGGCTATTTTAAGGAGTTTAACAGTTCCTACTATAAACAGCGTATAGAAGCTATTGAATATCGCTGGAAAAAGTGTATCGAGCTAAGAGGAGATTATGTTGAAAATTAAAGAACATTTTTTCCAACTTTTATGTGTCTTCTTTGTTGGGTCGGCTAGTTTTGGGATCGCACCGGTATCAAAAACCAAAAATTAAGCATCGGACCGAGTCACTTTTTTCACGGGGGCCTATTCAAAAGCAAATTTTCGAAGCTTTGGAATCAGTTCTTATACGCTCCGCCTTGGTACCCAGCTAATACCTCTTAAAGTATACACAATTTTTAATTGTCGTAAAAATGTCTATGGATTTATCCTGTTATCTGTCTATCCATTCGCGACTCGAAGAAAGAAAGAGGCGAAAGGAAATTTTCCATGAAAATATCTCCTAATTATAGAAAGATTAAGTTGGAAATTTGTCAAAAACCGTTCAGAATGAAGAATCTTGGCCGCACAAGGACTTTGAAGACGGCGAAAAAGATTTGGATGATATTGATTTTTTTTGCAAAAATAAAACCCGTCTTATTTTTCGTACACAGTAACGTACTGCAGTGTGTTCTCTATCGGACACAATATGCTTGTGCCAACGTTTTTTCCAATCCTCGAAGGATGCCAGATAGTCACTTTCCACTACAGCCTTCAGAGTACGGTGTGATTCACGTCGAATCACTTCAATAGACTCAAAATGTTGCCTCCGGAGAGGTCTTTTAAGCGTAGGATATGGTTAGAACGCAGTAGGTGAGGACTGATATTAATTGAATTTTTGCCGAAAATTTCACCAGGAAGCCAAAAAAATCTGGAAAGAATTTTTTTTAAGGTAAATAATATCTTACAGAAAAAAATGATTTTATAACTTCCAAACTATAGCAGTAGATCACACTTTGTTTTGTATGGGGATCACTTGGAAAACATGGTATCCAAAAGGGAACAATTTCAGAAGTTTTGGTTGTCTTAAAAGTAATATGTGATGCGGGTTGATAGATTCGTAGTATCCCTGTATCAATCTATATACTTCTTTAAAGTAATGCCCTAATTGTTATTGAAAAATACTAAAAAGTACGAATTTTCACAAAAAAAAAAAAACAGACTAAGTATGCCTGCTATATAAGAGAAGCGGGAGTCTATGATTTCTCTGACGGTGGGTCAGTTCGTCGTCCATAACAAATACAAGAGGTCAGTAGGAAGATGCTTGCAAGGATTGAATACAGCTTCAGAAAAATTAAACCTTTTCAATACTTCTCATCAAATTTACGTTTGTTTATTAGCTAAAATCAAAATGCTGTGAAAGTTGACTCTTATATAGGGTGGCGCATAAGTAACGTTAAGATTTGATCAGTGAATACAAAATGCTGTGAAAATTGACTCTTATATAGGGTGGCGCATAAGTAACGTTAAGATTTGATCAGTGAATACATTCTTTGTTCAAGACTTTTTTTTCGTCTCTTTACGGAATTAACAAAATAATACTTGGGAAATTTGTGATGGAAAGGCTCAGCACAGAACAAAGAACCAAAGTTGTTCAATTTTACCTTGAAAGTCAGCATTCGATTATTCAGATCATATCGAAATTTCTTTCATGTTCGAAATGCTTCTAGCGCCCCAACAATTTACCGATTGTTGTTCCGTGTGTTGGAAGATCTCGTGCAGTTCGAAATGAAGTGACCATTGCTCGAGTGCAAACAAGTATTGAGGAAATCCCTGAAACTTCCACCAGGTGACGTTCTCAGCAGTTGAAGCTGCCTAAGCGGTCTTTGCAAAGAATTTTACATATTTTACATCTTTTCCCATATAAGATGCAATTGGATCACGAGTTAAGATCAAATGATGCATAAGAACGCATTCAATATACCCACCCTTTATATATAATTTTTTAAAAAACTGTCCCCATTACGGGAGCAGTTATTGAAAAATACTAAAAGTAACAAATTTCGACTAGGAAAAAATGTCAGTTGAGAAGATGGACGGCACGCTGTGGACCTCAATTCGTCGTAAATGGAATATTCTTCTACTTGAAGTGCTCCATAAATGGATGTACGATCCGGTTTTAAATCAGAAAGCAAATTGCAAGCGTTCACAAATACTGCTACATATGTGCAATGAAGATTATTCAACTCTCGGTTTTGATTTCTTTTGGCATTAAATCCTTTAATCAGTCGCCCACCTACGATATTATTTCAGAATAACTTAAAATTCTTTTGTGAGAGAAAAAATTATTTATCCATTTACGTCGCTGTGGTAGAGAGAGGTGTTTTCCCATTTCAATATTGATTTTTTTTTTGTTAAAAATTTGCTTACAAAAATGTTTTTGTACAATTGAACATATATGAGCAAACTGATGAATGCATTTCATGCAAATTAAATCATATTTATTTATCAGGCGGCGACAAACAAAAACAATCGACAAAAAAATGTTACATAAATAAGAAAAATTATTGATGAATAAAAGGATTCTACGTTTATTCATTCTAAATTAAATGATTATAATAATTGCAATATTTTGATATTGTACGAACATCAAAATGCGCTACAGTGTACTACGCTTAAAAATCGCATGGTTTACAGAAGAATTTGAAATATAATCGGAAAAGTTTACTTTTCTTTCATATACATATATAGAGAATTTGCATGCAAATTTGTTTTCAATACAGCCCATTTTTTAAGATTGACTGGCCATTTTGAGGTACTTCCAATTAAAAGATGCAAACTCTTAGCGATTGCACAATACAATTTTAGTTGTTAACTACCTATATGTCCATGGCTTTTACAGAAGACACCTTCTTCATTACGCTGAGAAACATCTTTTCGAGTATATATGTAACATTTATAAAAAAAATTGCAGAAAACAATTTTAAATAAACATCATAAAAAGCATGGTAAACATATACAACTCCAATTCAAGTCAAATACATCCGGCTCGAAGAACCAAATAATAAGGCGGGGGTGCAAATAAGCAATTATTTTAATTTATGAGAAGTGAAAGACAGGAGTTTAATTCTGTTGTATGAAGAAAAACTGGGAGTTTATTTTATTACCTTCAGAGATGCACTTTATGTCGTTTGGGTTTCCCAAAGAGAATTGCCTGAAGTAGCAAAGGTGGATTATTTGTCACGAAATATTAACCATTTCGAACACTACTATTAGAACAAATATGGTGGCGGAGTAAAACTTTACCACGCAGTAGTGTCAGTAAACTCATGACCACTTGCGATAATAGTTGAGGGACAATCGATAAAATTCAATTCTGGCATAAACACAAACATTCCTACGTATTTGTTAGGTATCAATTTGTCTAATTTAAAAAATGTACTTTTCCATCTCTATTAGTAATAATTGTGAGATAAATATTGGAATTTGAGAAAAGGGATAATTCTTAGGACTCGTTGCTGTTCACCATAATTTAACGTACGGATTTTTTAAGTTAAATTTAAATTCACCAAATTATCGAACAGATTTTTCAGGTTAAATTTAAATAAACCACGATTTGATTAAATGCGTTAGCTCTGATTTGCGGCATATCTCAGTAAAACTTTCAGATTTTGATGTTCAGATTTAGATTAGATTACAGATTTTTTATTAATTGCCATTTTTTATGCAAAATTGTCAAAAAATTGCAAACTGCTTCTAGAAGTAGGACCGATGCAAAGGAGAAGTTTTTCATATCCGAAAGTCTTTTTGTATATGAATGTATGCCGAAAGTTAGAGTCAAAATTGTTTTTCGCTTAACAACTTATTGAGATCTTTGAGCAACTCTGGTTTTCGATATATTATGTTGTAAATGTCGACATCGACATCGACATCGAATCTCGATTCTTCGAGATATATTTCAATAATATGGTTTTGCATTTAAGATTAATTTTGAGCCACCCTATTGTTGAAACTGAAAGGATTCTTATAAAGGAAAGATTTTCTGATTTTAAAAACACATTCTGTTCCCCTGTGTTGGTTCTAATTTTAAAAAAAATATCGTACATTTTAGAAATTTTACAAAAGTGTAAATTTTACGCCACTCTAACGTTTAACCTGAAGGGATTCTTGCAAAGAAAAGATTTTCTGATTTCAAAAGTACTTTTTGTTCCCCTGTGTTAGTCCAAAAGCGTACATTTTGAGCCACCCTAATGTTAAACCTGAAGGGATTCTTATAAAGAGAAGATTTTTTTGATTACAAAAGTACTTTCTGTTCCTCTGTGTTAGTCCAAAAGTGTACATTTTGAGCCACCCTAGTGTTAAACCTGAAGGGATTCTTATAAAGAGAAGATTTTCTAATTTTAAAAGTACTTTCTGTTCCCCTGTGTTGGTCCAAAGGTGTAGAATTTGAGCCATCCTAATGTTAAACCTGAAGGGATTCTTGTAAAAAGAAGATTTTCTGATTTCAAATGTACTTTCTATTCCCCTGTGTTGGTCCTTCGTGCATTTTTTTGAAATTTTACAAAAATGTACATTTTTGATTGTCCATAAAATTGCGAATTTAGTAAAACATATGAAAAAATTTGGGGAGATATCTCTTAAACTAAACTAGTTACCTAAGATATTTTTTGAAAACGCCAAATCAAGTTTGATATAATCGGAACGATAAATTAGGTCGACTCGCAATGAGTTTCAAATATAACGCCATGACAACACGACAACTTTTAGCACCAGAGAAACAAAAATAAATCTATGCAAATATTCTTCTGTCACAACTCTTGGCATCTCAGCAAAATGTCAAATATTCGGAACTCAGCTAATTTTCCAAGTTTTATTAGGGAATACTTCCAAGCCGAAATTCAGATAACAATTTCTGAAATAATATCAGAATCTGGTCTGGTCTTTCAGAAGTAGATTTCAGAGTTTTGGCAATCGCCAAAAAGTTATACATAGGCAAACTGTGTGATTTGTATGAAATTACGATATTGGAAACTTGTTTCGGTTGGACTGAAAAGGTCCTTAGAACTTAAAAGACTTAAATATTCAAATGAATTGTATAAGAAATCTTTTGCATGAAAATTTCTCAATACATAGCAAAAAATTGTTTTTTTTTATTGTATTGTGAACTTTCCGTAAACACTTGAATATAAAACAGTGTCCCTAGTACCCAGTACCCCTAATTATAGACAAATATATGAGTTTACAAGAGCATTAACTCCATAGAGTGACGGATGGACGCCTCAAGCTCTTTATACAATCCGAACATCACAACTAATATCATTTAATTAGAATCCTCCTATTCATCAATAATTTGTTTTATTTATATAACATTTTGTTTTGTTTTTTTTTTTTTGTTTTTGTTTTTTGTTTTTTTGTTTTTTTTTTTTGTTGGTTGGTTATTGCTGCTGTTTCCAACGAATAACAATGAATATAAATTAATTTATGCAAAAACCTCTATGATATTTGACCAAACAAACAAAAAAAGTAATAATGTTGTAATGAAAGAATCCCCCTGTCTACTGTAGTAACGTAAAGGTAACGTTTAAGTTGCTTTTTCTTGCATAGAATAAATTATCGACATTTTTAAATAACACTGTAAAATTTCGATTGATTATAGGTGTTATACAATTGTTTGTTTGCTATCCTGAAAGTATTTGAATATAAATCATAGATTTTGTTTTTTTTTTCACAAACATACCGGCGTTTCCGGGTGCTTACAAACTGCTGACTGATTTAAAACGTGGGCGAACATCTATTTGTGTTGTACCTTATCCCGGACGTCAGTTTAAGGCTGCTATGCCATTAATCACTGATAAAATTAACAGCATTATTTTGACTTGTCGAATTCCCCCAATTTGAAAATGAAAAGGAGCCATATTTCTCTTTATTACTGATGGAATGGCTTTTTTACACTCTTAAAGACAATTTCCTTAAACACGTGAAGTGCTTGGATTCGAACTCAGAGATTAAAGGTTAAATTCGAAGAGTTACCTTAATATGTTCTTCAGTTATCTACCTATTTTAACATGAACAATTGAACTGAACCTAGACAGACGTTCGAGTGAGTTCACAAACTTCGCCAATTATCAGATTCAAAGGGATGGTTCGTCCTGTTAAACCGATACAGCACAAAATTTCTTATGGTTTACTCTGAAGTTGCCAAAGGCTGCACTTGGTAAAGTTGAAAACAGAAGACAACCATCATTTGACTTTTAAGCTTCATTCACATGTAACGCCGATCCTTATTCTTACTGGAATAGTACCAGTTTATATATTCACAGTATCCCTAAAACAATTCATTACGGTGTAAGGATAACCATCTCAAAATTCTTATCATTGCAGCCAAAGCGAGGAGAAAGTATCACATTTTAACTTTTCTTGCAATTGATTAGTTGTTTGACAAATTCCACATCTTATGTGAACAAATAGAAACTTATACTGCTGTAAAATGGTTAGCCACATGAAGGATATCCTATCAAGATTGACTAAAATGCAGTGGTCAGTCGAAATGGCTAGGACTTCATAATAACTCACAGTGGGTGAGAAATTCTCAGCCATTTTCAGCCACTGTATGCCAGATAAAATGATGCTGTGCATGTTGCTGCCACCACTGCTGCTGATGCTGATATTGTTGACGATGATGATGATGGTATTGTAGGGCAATTCAGAAAAGACGTTGATAGAAAGTCATAGATTTTATCGTACATACTTGTGTTTCTCGTTTGTTTTGTTTAATGCGGTTTGAAAATGCTACTCGTCAAAAGCATCAGTCAAATTTCTTATGTGTTTGGCTTTTTTTTCATCATCACCCATCTCCTCTGTGGCTGTGGCTGTTTTGTTGTTCGAAAAATAAAACGATTTTTTGTATTTTCAGTAAATGTAGCTAACTTTTTCTTTATTTCGTTTATACGATTTTTTTTTTCTACGATTATATTATTGTATGCCCGTGTGAATTGCGGTCTCGAAATAATATTGTCAAAAGTTATATGCCAGATAAGAAAGACGAGCTGGTAGATGCGAAGATGTCAGGAAAACTCACGGAAACAGCAGAAATAACGAAGCTTATTGTTTAACAATGAAATTGTTTATATGAAAAGTTTAAGAACGCAGTTGGCTGAACTGTTTCCTAAGTTTCCGTGAGTTTTTATCAGTGGTGGTGATGATGCCATATGCTGGAAAGAAGACCTCGGAACTGGGGAATTCCTAATGGAATTTGCTGCATTGTAGTGTTGTCGGTGTCAAACGTTATGAATTTGATGGCTATATTAAGAACTCTATGATTGAGTGGCATAAATAATGTGCAGAAACATGTGTAATTTTGTTGGAAATGACAGGGGATTTATGGTCAAAATGGCTAAATTAATTTCAGAGGCGGAAATAAACTATTAAAGAATTTGAAAAACTTAAATAGTTTGATTAATATTAATAATATTATTAATCTAATAAAAAAATATATCAATCGAAATCAGAAGCCCTGAAATCGAAAAAGGCGGTAAATAAATCCACGTAAACATTAGGGGAATTCTAAGAGAAACCGCGGGAATGGGGAACTTGAAACCGAAGGCAATATTAGAAATATGTGAATTTGGTATAGCCTCAACAATCTGGGGAAGACGGTTACAAAACTAGCCGGCCTGACGCATAGATGGTGCCAGTAGTTTGAATAAAATTATTTTGGTGGGAAGTGGCAACATTATAAAACATATGTTTTAGTTAGTATATTTAATTGAGGCATCAAAAGTAAGCGAAGTTAGGGCATTTGTAAAAATGAAAAAAAATTGGTCACCGTTGTGTAATTCAATATTTCCATTTGAAAGGTCTGAGTCTAACCAATATTAAAGCCGGATTAGATTCTACTCTGGAGGTGTCTGCTCCTTCGCATATGACTGTAAAATATTGGGTAGCAGAGCTTAAACGAGGCCATACGAACTGTCCACGGTTAAGAAAATCCATAAAATGATGTCATCAAATACCAAATATGTCGGTTGAAGGTGAGCGCGCTAGCTGAAATGCATTTCAAAAAGTGCTATACATCGTGTATTGACCGAAGATTTGAAGGTGAGTAAGCTGTACGTAAAATGGGTGCCGCGCTTGCTTTCAATAGAGCAAAAACCGTAGAGTGTTTGGCGATGTTTCACCGCAATAAAACCGAATTTTTGCGTCAATTTATAATCATGGATGAGACATGGGTCCACCACTTCACGCCTAACACAAACAAACAGTTAATGCAGTGGACTGGAATGCGAGAATCGTGTCCAATAAAGGCGTAGACAGTTCCATCTACAGGCAAAGTCATGGCATCTATTTGTTGCGATACGCATGGGATTATTTTTATTTACTATCTTCAGAAAGGAAACCCCATCAATGGTGAATATTATGCTAATTTATTGCAGCGTTTAGGTGATGAAATCATGGAAAAAGGCGGAATTTGGCGAAAGAGAAAGTGTTGTTTCATCAAGACAATGCTCCTCATCCAATAAACCAAAATCGGTAATATTGCGTGACTAGTGGCACCGTTTCGTTCATAATCTCGAATTGCAAGCAAAAAAAAAACGGTTATTATACGGTCATAGCGAATTCGGATTATCCGCCACACCTTCATTAACAAAGGCGATGTTTTCGGCAGGGCGTACATCGCGATGATGCACAAACCTGAGCACATTTGTAACGCGTCCAGCCGCTTTAAATTTCTTTATAATCTTGCTAATTCCTTGCACAGAAGGTCGATTATAACGGCCATAATCGTTTGAATCACCACTTTTGTAGTAAGTTTTAACTACTTTTACGCGTTCTTCGCGTCAGATGACAGGTATTTAGCAGCTGACAGTCTTGCCAGACCGGCGGTTTTAAAACCACTAAATGGATAACTCTGTACTTTATGAAGTATCTCAAAAAAAAAAAGAACTTTTCAGGGGCTTAATATTTATGAAGTTTCTGTAAAGATTTTGTGAGATGTTTCTATGGCACGGAAGGATTGACGGTAGTTTCGTAATCCGTAAACTTTGAGTAAAGGAACCCACTATTTAAAATTCGATTTTGAAATTGGTAGGAATCTCAAATATAGTAAAATTTTCCGAATTTCATTGTACTGTGTCTCGTTTGTATAAGGTATAATGGAATTATAATGAAGTATTTAAAACGTTTTAATTCGCTGTACCAAACTTAATTATAAACATCCCAAAAATTTGCTGGCGGATGTTGCCTTCCAAACTGTGTAAAAGCAGCGCCTTTCCAAATTCTGCAAAACTATATTTCGAAAAATGGAGCCAACATAGAAAAACTATTTCATTTATAAGAATGGTAAATGGTATTAGTAAAATAATTGTTTCTTCTCCTTTTTTATTTGTTTTTCCTTGATATGGCAACCTCTGCCGCTGCAGTTATGAAATTGCTTTTCGTTTATGTTTATTTTTTTAAATATTTACTCATATTCTTATTATTGTTTGTTCTTTTTTTGTTGACAGTGCATTTTGCGTTCGGTTATTATCACATTCCCACTGAGTTGTTTGGCTTGTCGTGGGCAGCGTAACGCCAAACTGGGTAGATGACTCGAAGAGACTTTATCTACACATGTGAGCTCATCATCTCGCACAGGTGGTTTTGGGGTTTAACGTTTTAACATTGTGCTTTTGCATTCTTTTTCTTTTTCGATTTCACAACAATCAATTATTTATAATGCGAATTGAAACAAGTAAATATAATTGTTTCGCTGTTGTGGCTTTCTCATTTTTGCTTTAGATTTATTTTCAACGTTTATATTCGTAGTTCTTAAATGAGTCATAATTTTGTAGAGGCCGGAGAACAGCTGTAAATACTTATTGATAGATTATTTGTTTAAAAAAAAAAAAAACGGTACTAATTAAATATATTCGATGCCGTTTTTAGTTTGCTGCTGCATATGGGCAATCTGTTTAAAGTGGTGCAGTATTTAGTTTCGTTTAATCACAGTTTTCTGTTCAGCATACCGGTATATTTGGAACTACAGAGTGGCGCAATAGAACGTGCATATTGCATCATCTTTCTTTGCGGGGTAGAAAAGGCGTGGGGGGGGCGCCTACATCGTTGGGTTGGCGGGCTCATGGAGTTTTAGTCGCTATGAATCACTTCGACGGGAAGCGTCGCGCATTTTGCGTGCGCGCATTTTACAAGAACTCTCGCTCATATATCTGTGGTCACAACCCGTAACAGCCTAACTCCAGTTAGGACACAATTGCGTTATTATCACCATCGTATTCAGCGTATCTTAATTTATTTGCTCTAAATTTTTCATGTTTGTATCTCTTCTAGGAAGGCAATTAATCCTAAAAAACCTAATAGCTTAAGTTATTTTTCTAAATGACTGTTTTGGCATAACTGCCTAAATTTAGGATTACAACAAACATAAACATTATTTTTTCATCATTGCCTAAATCAACTTAAGTCGTTAATCCAAAAAAATAAAGAAACAATTTTATTTTCCCAACTTGAGTTAAGCTCTTATTCCGAATTACAATTTCGTTTTCTGATAAACATAAATTGAGTTAAGGTCTTTCTCCAAGCAAAAAAAATTTTATTTAATCTGGAATAATAGCCTAACTCAACTTGAACTTTTTGACTTTCTTTCGTTCAACAATTCATAAGAGCCTAAGTGTCTTTTTCGATAATATCTTTTGGCTGCGAGAAAAAAACAATTATTTTTTGTTAACAACTAAGTAAAGAAATTCGTTTCCTTGGAATCTGTAGCAACGTTTTCCAAAAAACACCTTCTCCTGATTTCCAGTGAAGATTCAAAACTTTAAACTCCTGTACTGAAAATATTGAAAAATAGACTTAAGCTGTTATGGGTTGTGACCACAGATATATGTATTGCTACTAGGCGACTATATTGTGCTGAATATGGACTACGGCGAATTAGTGAAGCTCCGAGTGCTAATTTAATTAAAATATGGGTAAAGCGTTTTGAAGAGACCGGTTCAGCATTTAAACCATAAGCAAATGGTCGCCCAAGAACATCTAGGACCGAAGACAATGTTGAGAGAGTTATGGAGTCAGTTCGAGGAAATCCACAAATGTCGACTCGCAAGAGATCGTCTGTTTTACATTTGTCGCGACGAAGTTTGCAACGAATTTTAACATTGGATCTTAAACTGCATCCATATAAGCTGCAATTAACACAAGAATTGAACGAGTCTGACTTCATAGCAAGGCTCGCATTTGCTAATGAAATGCTTAATTGATTTTCCAATTTTGACAATATCCTTTTCTCTGACGAGGCTCATTTCCTTATGAATGGGTTCGTAAACCGTCAAAATTGTCGTTACTGGAGCAGTGAAAATCCCAAAATCAAACACCAGAAACCATTGCATAGTCCTAAAGTGACAGTATGGGCAGCAATCTCTGGCAGAGGAATAATTGGTCCTTTTTTCTTCGAAAATGCGCGGGGCCAAAACGTCACGGTTAATACGGAACGCTATGTTGAGATGTTGGACGGACTTTTGGCTTCAGAAATTGAAAGTTCAAGAATAGTGAATTCCAGAACTTGGTTCCAACAAGATGGAGCTACCTGTCACACATCAAATGATTCCATGGCGATGGTGAAGCAGATGTTCCCTGGCAGACTGATTTCGAAAAGAGGTGATATCCCATGGCCCCCACATAGTCCAGACTTGACGCCTCTTGACTTTTTTTTGTGGGGATACCTCAAACACAAAGTCTACAGTAATAATCCAAGAAACATCGTTCAGCTCAAGGAGAATATCCGTGGTGAAATGGCAGCCATTACACCAGCATTACTGAAGAAAGTTTTCAATAATTAAACATTTTTAAAATTAACATGTTAACATTCGTTATTTCTTAACGAATCTCCAATATTGTAGAAACTTGGTATTCTATTTTGGAATAGAATAGAATCCAAATACCCGAAGGAACAGAATTTTACCCGAAGCGTGATATGGATATAGAAACATATGTATTGCCCTTGCTAATGATTACGATATCTATTCTGTAAAACCTTCAATATTCCAATGAGATAATAGTTCCAGAATAATAACTTCAAATAACTTTTTTTAATCAATATATTTTATTTATTTATTTTGTTTTTTTTTATTGTACATAAAATTCAATTTTACTTTATTAGCTAACTAATTCGTTCTCAAAATGATAGACCATAAATGACCTCCATGCGACACCTGATCAGAAAATTATTCATTGCGGCCTAAAGGGCTGAAATCGGCATCACCTCAATTAGTATTTTAATGGACTGCTTCAATTCAGTCAAATTCCTTGGTTTCATTTTTTTACCCGTCTTGCTTCACATAGCCCCATAAAAAGAAAGTATGGTGCAGCAAGGTCAGGTGACCTAGGGGGCCAGAGTAACGAGTATTTTCTGGATATTAATTTGTTTCGGAATTTTCACTGGAACTCCGCCATAACCGGTCTGGCTATGTGTGCAGTTGCGTCATCTTGCTGGAATCAAATGCTGTTGAAACGGATACGTCTTCGGCGCAGTTCTGGATAAAAAAAACTCCTTCAACATTTTTAAATGACAGTTATTATTGACAGCTGACAGTAGCACGATTTGTGCGCCAGCCTGCACAATTAACGTACGAGGGAATGAGTCTAATTTCAATAAATTTACTGTGGTGCATTATAAATTTTTAGTGTTTTGGAGTGTTTGCCCAAAATTACTTATTGAAATTATTTTGTTATTTCACTGAGGCATAAATTGTTACCAAATTTTAATATATTTAGATGTAAACATTTTCCATCTATGATGGTATTATTCCCCGATATTCGCAGTGCTTGTTTTCGCAAAAAACTAATATCATAAGATTCATGCGGGAATTAATCTTGCCACTTACATTCCTTTTTACTTGCTCGAAAAGTTAGAATTCCGTATACCGTGTTGTCAATCAAGACAATTATATTTGCTTTGGAAACTGTGCGGCGTAAATGTCTTTCGGCATTTGCTTCTGTTTTCCAATTACCGCAAATGTCTGGGCACCCCTTGTTGGCGACGTTTTTAAACCGCCAATCCTCTTCTTTCGTCAGTACGCCTTTGGGATTAGCTGCCATTGAATTATTATTGCCATGAAATTAAATATGATTTAGTGAAGTATTTTCTTGATTGAGGTCAACTTCATTTCATTTTCAAAATCCTTTTGTGTGTTGTTTGTACCTTTCTGTCCCTGGATGGCATCCTTTTTCCAATATGTTTGGTAACCAAGAGGGATATTGGTTATGAGAGGAGAATAAGATGTGATTTCATTCAATTAGTATTTGTGAACATTTTCTTAAGGGTCAAGGTTTGCGAAACACAATCTTTCTCATCTACAATCCCCACGACATGACCCATAAGACCAATAGTCATATACCACGACTTAATCCCCCTCTCCCAAGAGATATCGTCATATGCTGCTACAATGCATTTGTATCTCTCTTTATCCTATACAATTCTCTCGACAGAACCACATAAATTAATTCATTCACTTCTTTAAGTATCCATTCACTTTTGACGCTGCCAAATATAAAAACGCAAAAAAAGAAAAGTTTATTGACATTGAAATTGCCTCAGTTTGTCACTCAAAGATTTCTGTTTTCAATTCATTTTTTGAGTTGAAATCGAATCGAAATGCTTGCGCTACGATTGAAAAATGCGTGACACACTCTGTGTCGCTACAACCACACGGCCAATGCCGGAATTGAAGACATGATGAATGATTGAATCGCATAGGATTTCTCAGGCTGGGTGCAAAGTACCCTGTGTAGACATGAGACAGACAGGTCCGACCGACAATTGGCCATATGGTTGGTTGCATGGATCGACTGTCATTGTGGCTGACTGCCACGCTAGCTAGACATACACGCTCGCATAATATAAGACACAAGTTGTCAGTTTGTGACGTGCGTGCAAATGAGCATTACGTTTTTGGTGTTCTTGGCTGCCATTCTTTAAGGAAACATCAAAGCAACATCTATCTGTACGTTGTACAGATTGTAGGTGTACGTTCAATTTGATTGTAGGTGAATATGCCGGCCGGACGGAAGGGGTCTTTTTACCAGACGAAGGAGGCACGACTGCACGCAGTCTATAATATAGAGGGACGCCAGCAATGACAAGCGAAAATAATATAATAAAATATATAGATACAGTGGGACCAAGCAGGGGAATAAATTCTGTTGGAAAAGTATCGGGAATTGATTAATAATAGAAACCATATTTATAAATCATTTGAATTTATTGTATCGCTGTCGAAGTAGTCTCTTTCCGAAATACATAAAAACGTTTCTCATACATATAGTGGTTTCAAAATCGCCGGTCTGGCAAGGCTATCAGCTGTTAAACACCTGTCATCTGAAGTGTTACTTATTTAGTGAAAGAATTGCCATTTACGAATATGGATCGTTTAACAATCGAAGAAAGAACGTGGGCTTTCAATAGAACAAAATTGTCTTCTGCGATGAAGCTCATTTCTCACTTGGTGGTTACGTCAACAAGCAAAATTGTCGCATATGTGGTTCGGAGAATCCAGAAAGGATTGTTGAAATGTCATTGCACCCGGAAAAAGTGACAGTTTTATGCCCATTATGGTCTGGATGTGTCTTTGCACCGTATTTTTTCGAAAGTGACTCTGGAGGAACCTCAAATGGTCCCTCTGCCTGCTGCAACCAATTCAAACAATGATATCGTATTTCGTACATAATGGCAAGGTCCAAGCGTTATAATGAAATAAAAGTTTCATCGAAATCATATGTGTGTTTTATTCAACTTTTGCTTTGAACCTGAAAATTTGATAACCCTATACCTTCTATCGACTGAAAGTAGGTGCCACGAAATATTAATTTGAGTTTTGGAATGACAAAAAGTCAGCCGGAATCATATCAGGCAAATACGGAACTGTGCGACAATGCTTGTTGGGTTTTGACCACAAATTCTCTCACTGTGAAACGGTGTGTTATCTCGTAATACAAAATCCACGACAAATCTGGCCTTTTTCGACGAATTTGTTGCCGTAAACGCCAAATAACGCCTACATAATATTCTTTATTTATTGTCTGACCTTTCTGCAAAAGTTCCGAGTGCACAACACAGTGATAATCAAAGCAAGCAGTCAACATTACTTTAACTTTTGAGCAACTATGACGTGGTTTTTCCGGTTTAAGGTGCAGTAAACAGAAACGCTTTATTTTTTGCATGAAGGCTTAATTAGCATGATTAGAATGATCTGATTTACGTCAAATATGCTTGTTCTGAACAAAATTTTATCGGCAAAAACTGGGACGGTCGAATTTCGCAAGCTTCTCTTTAGGCCTATTTTTTACCACAAAAATCATTCGACACAGATAAGAATAGCTGATAATCATTTCGTGCCACATGCCGAATGTACGGTGGATGCATAACCACGCTCGCAGAGCTTCTGGCGATTCACACACAACTACTCTCCTATTAGCCAATCAGTTCTCAGCGATTGCTACCTTCAATTGGTACGATTGTTGGCAGTAGAGGTTCGAATTAAGTTTGTCTGTAGGGAGCAGCTCACAGTAGATGATTCCATGTCAGTCCCAATAAACACACACAGCAAAACCTTCAACTGTCAATCCATAGTTTGCGCCAGCTCATCGCGATTCGAACACGATCGTTGTCGATTGGCGTTGTCATAAATTAACCATTTTTCATCGCCAGTCACCATGAGATTCAGAAGTGGATCGCATATAGAAATTCGGGAATCATATATCGAACTTCTTTTTTAAGTAGTTTTTGTGGAACGTTTAGTTCCTGCTCAATCGAAACAGGGCTTACTTGATGGTCGAACTTGATGATTTCATTATTCTATCAATATTTCCCATAATTGACCTTCTAGAAACCAGAGATGGAACAGATTCGGTGAAACCAAAATTGCACCTGCTACATTATCAGAACTATAAGCATTTACAGAACCATAAGCCTTTATCAATGAAAAACTGTAAAACATGAAATATTTTCTCCATCTTTGATTCGCGCAATCATAACTGTCTGATTAGGTTTTTGAATACGAAATCTTATCTTTCTAACGTTATATATCGTAACGCGATACCGGTTATACAATGCGAGATATAAATTACTGAAGTCATTTAACGAAATTGTAAGACTGTTACGAGAGCGGTGCCAAAACTAGCCTAGCTAACAAAGAAGACACAAAAGTTGGGGAAACAAATTTGGGAAATCTCGATACACTTCTTATATACCTTATTTCTGGTAAGAACTGTCAAACTCCTTAAAATGTCCATCAACTGCAGACGCCAAATTTTTTACCACTGAGCCATTTTTTTTAAGTTTGGAAATAGAAAATAACCTGATGGAGCTAAATCTGGTGATGAAGCAATCCGAACTTGAATTCATTAATTTTGGCCATCGCAACAGTGGATGTGTGAACTGGAGCATTGACTTGATGAAACAACACTTTCTTTTTTGCTAAATGCGTCCTTTTTCCATGATTTCATCACTTAAACGCTGCAATAAATTAGCATAATCTTCGCCATTGATGGTTTTCCTTTCCTGAAGATGATCAATAAAAATAATCCCATGCGCATCACAAAAAAACAGACGCTATGACTTTGCCTGCAGATATAATCGTCTTCTCCATCTTTGGACACGGTTCTCCTATTCTAGTCCAATGCTTTGATTGCTCCTTTGTCTTTAGTGTGAAGTGGTGAACACATGTCTCATCTATGGTTATAAATCGATGCAAAAATTCGGCATTATTGCGGTAAAATGTCGTCAAACACTCTACGGAAACGTATTCCTGACGCTGTTTTTGCTCTACTGAAAGCAAGCGCCGCACCCATCTTGCGCACAGCTTTCTCATCTTCAAATCTCCAGTAAATATACGATGTATAGTACTTTTTAAAATGTCTATCATTTCAGCTACCTCACGCACCTTCAGTCGACGATCATCCAATACCTTTTGTGGACTACTGAACTACTGCTACCCAGTATTTTACAGTCGTAAGCGAAGGATCAGACTCCCTCAGAGTAGAATCTAACTTGTAATATTGGTTGGATTGAGACCTCTCAAATGGAAGTATTGAATTACGTATTGGTGACCAATCTTTTCCATGTTTACAAATTCACTAAGATCGATTATTTTTGATGCTTCAAATAAAACTTGAAACTTAAAACATATGTTTTATAAGGTAGCCACTTTTCACCAACATAATTTTTTCAAACTACTGGCACCATCCATACGTCAGGTCCACTAGTTTGGGATTGCCCTCGTATCTTTTACATATCAATGTATTTCTTCATTCCGTTCTCTCCATGCTCCCATTGTTATACCTTACCCCCACATTTTGACCCACTGTACGAAAAGTGAGTGACCCAATGATACCGTTAAATATTTCATTGAAATTTCCTGCATTTTTGTCGTCTTCATCCAAATTCCTACTGAAATATACATTTGCCATCGCTTCCGATTGTTTATGTGCGTACATGTATGGCGACTTTCCCAGGAAATGACTGTCCGTTATGTGTTAACAAGAATTTCCTTCGAGTATCTTCATGCTGTTGGACATACAATGATGGGACTCAATCTAATGTGAATAACAAGTGAGTATGTGTGTGTGTGGCGTAAACAAAGGTATGTCAGGACACCCACAATTTGAGGGGAGTTTCATGCTGTTATTGTCTGGTTGATGGCTTTGTTTTCAAAACCTACTCATGACGCTTAATTTCAAACGATTGACGCTGCTCCCAAAACTCTGGCTGATTGTGAAAAAGATAACAAACTCGGTGAAATTGAAAAGCAAAACAAAAAGCTAAACGCAATTACTTTGTGGTACACAGTAAATAGAGAAAGAGAGTAGGCCGCAAGTGATATAAATAGTCTCGTCAACTGGCAACGTCAAAGCTGCTACAAACAACTAACTACGATGCGGATTAATTTTTTGAATGATTCATTGGACTTAAGGAGATGCGTATGTGGAGAAGAGGTGACAATTCGCTCGCTATGTAAGTGTGAAGTGGAATTTTAGTACACAAAAAACGACATTTTCTTAAGTGTTTATTATTAAAACAAGAGTGTGTTTGTATAGTGCTCTCTTTTCAAAGTTAAGGTTATTGTATTATCAGTGAAGAGTATTGTTGTGAAATCTCTAGCAGGGTTGCCTCAAAGGTAGAATTATACTTTGATTTTATGTCTCGATTTTTTTTTAAATTTTCGACTTGGATAACATTAACAATAAAACATCGAATTTTGATGATGAAGCTCCACCCTAAGTTGGAGCATTTCGCTTGTTTTCCAAATTTAATCATGGTCATCGCTCACTACAGGACGAACCAAGGTGGCCAAGATCGGTTGTTGCACCAGAAAGCATCAATACTGTGCGATAACTGAAATTGTAAAATCGTCTTCTGGCATATCGTAAAATTATGGGTTTTAGTTCCTCTCGGCCTATTTTTTTTTTTTTTGTGTTGCATGAACATTTAGATGCCAAAAAGATTTCTTCGCATTGAAAAAATCTGACAAGCCATCCACTGCATAGCCCTAACTTGGTATCCACTGACCTCTTTCTGTTAATTGAAACGGATAACCCTTCGTAAGTGTAATCGCGATTGGTTGAATGCTATTGGAGCCTTTGCCTAACTTACAGACAGACATACAGACATACTTCGTCTGTGTGTTTTATATATACTCTAAAATCGTCCATCTAAACGTGACAAAACTTTGGAAAATTATTCTTTAGGTATTTGGAATAGTTTGTAGTGTAGTTTATTCACTGCATGAGGTGTTGAGTGACAGCTAATTCAATAAATATGATTTCCGCAAGAAAAAATAGAGGAGTTGATTATAAAGTAAAAATATTTACGAGCTAAGCAGTAATAAAACTAACTCCCCTGCATCCTGTGAGTGCGATATGGGAGAGCATCTCATATTCAGTGGGTTTGTATGCAATCTACAATTACCTATAGATTCACTCAAAAGTGGCCTACTATTTAGTGATGATTGCAAAAGTCAATTAGAGAATGTTTTACTACATTCGTCGATCGATTACTCGAAATATTTATCAGCTCATTGAAGTGAAACAAAGACAAAAAAAAAACAAACGAATTCGTTTGAGGAAGCAAATATGGTACATCGGATTTAGATGCCACGATTATGTTTACAATAACCGAGTGTGCTAATCATTTCGCCGTGGTCGATCATGAGAGTATGGTTCGAAAACTAGTCGACCTAACAAAAAAGACACAAACAAGTTGAGATTTCTTTTTTCATGTTGATCCCCTTTTAGCTTGATTCGCTTTGTCCAGCGATATTCTATAGCTTTTATACTCTGTTTATAGTAAGAACTGTCAAACTCCTTAAGATGACCATCAACCTTAAACTCCACCTCTTCATTGATAGCAAATCTTTTACAACCGAGCCATTATTTAAGGTTTAAACAAAAAAAAAATAGTCTGGGGGAGCTGAATCTGAGGAATAAAGTGTGTGATCCAGCAATTCGAACTATATTCCGTTAATTTTCGACGTCGCAATAGTGGATGTATGAACTGAAGCATTGGCTGGCTTGTGTTGGGACCGACCTCGTATATAATATGTGCGGTTGCTGGTGAAGTCGACTTAAGTAGAGTTGGGACAACGTCTAGTTTATACGCTACAACGTGGGTAAAGGCCTTCACGGCGAGACTCACGTTAAACCCTCGTGGACTTCTATACTTATTTACTTCTAATTCCCATTCCAAAACTCAATGTGGTTTACAAGTTGCAGCAACTTTTCAAAACAGCGATTTTTTGGAAAAATACCTAGTATCTTTAAATACGGGTATAATTAAAAACTTGTTTTGTGCTGTTATTTATAATAGTCTGAAGGCACATGCTGTCATTTAAGCGCAATTTCAAAATACCGTATATTTTAAAAGCTATAACAAATTTTCATATTAGCGATTTTTTAAAAAACCATTGATATCTCAAAACGATATATTTCGAGTTAAGTAGTGTTTCCTTGTAAGATCGCATACCTGGAAAATTATGAGTCGTTGGAGAATCACTAATTATGTTCTTTTATTCTAACTAAACAATTTGTTAAAAATAATCTGAACTCAAGTTTATAATATTACAAATTAACATTTTGTATTTGCGACAAATTTTGACAGCTACTGTGCTATTAATTTTCAAGCAATAAAGGTCGTAATTTTGCTTTTTTATTATTCTTTCGGTTTTCTTTCGACCGGTTGTATTAATAATGCTATTTGTCAGTAAAAAGCTAACTACATATGCAATAACAATTATACACGTGCGATTTACCCTCTCTTTCGGTTGTTACTCTCCTTCATTGATTCATCGTCCATATCTTACGTTATAGTGTGTAGTTTTGTCACGGAGAGAAAATATGAAATAAATGAAATTGTTGCTATTAGTTCGTTCTGTATGCGATTTGTGAGCCTCTTATCGGTTGCATTTTAAATGACAACACAAATAGTAATAATAAAGATAATACTGCGACTGTTGTTTAAACAATTTAGCGTAATTGGTAAGTACAAATAAACCAATATCAAGACTTATTGTAGTGTCTAATAAAACGAACAATTATTGTCGCGAACAAAATTTTATTAAAATGTGAAAAAGTGCTTTAGGAGAACGGCCTTTAATAGTATTTGTGTAAAGTTGTGAACGGAGATATTGGCGATATCTCCTATAGAGGGCAGGAAATTGAATACGATTGCAAAAGATTATAAGCCGCTTAAAGTCGTGTAAAAGCGAAAATGTGTGTTCCCCTCCTGCTGACACAAATCCGGACCCAACTCAATCTTGCACATACTCTGCTGTCTACAGCAGTTTATTTTTTGAGAAAAAATTTAATTTTATACCTATAATTTTGAGCCGGCTTGTATTACTGTTTTGGAAAACAACAATGTGTAATATCTATGGTCACAACTCATAACAGCCTAAGTCTGTTTTTCAATATTTTCAGTACAGGAGTTTAAAGTTTTGTATCTTCACTGAAAATCAGGAGAAGGTGTTTTTTGGAAAACTTTGCTACAGATTCCAAGGAAACGAATTTCTTTACTTAGTTGTTAACAAAAAATAGTTGTTTATTCTCACTGTCAAAAGATATTATCGAAAAAGACACTTAGGCTCTTATGAATTGTTCAACGAAAGAAAGTCAAAAAATTCAAGTTGAGTTAGGCTATTATTCCAGATTAAATAAAAAACTTTAAGTGATCCTAAATTGACATAAATTATTATTCTATGTCAAAATATTTCAGATTCGATCTCTCATGTTGAGTTAGGTTGTTATTCCTATATAAGAATTCATAAAGTTTAAACTTAAGTTGATTTAAGCAATGATGAAAAAATAATGTTTATATTTGTTGTAATCCTAAATTGACTTAGGCAGTTATGTCAAAACAGTCATTTAGAAAAAATAACTTAAGCTATTAGGTTTTTTAGGATTAATTGCCTTCCTAGAAGAGATACAGACATGAAAAATTTAGAGCAAATAAATTTAGATACGCTGAATACGATGGTGCTAATAACTCAATTGTGTTCTAACTCGAGTTAGGCTGTTACGGGTTGTGACCATAGATATATGAACATATACAAAAGATCTGTACGATAAATTTAACATACGACACGATATACTAGTCTGATACTATCATTTTCATATCATATCGTCATATCATATATTATCATTGCCTTGTTATAAAAAGATCCAATATCAAATTTTTTTAAATTTATGGCAACGGAATTTTTTTCTTTCAATAAATTGTGGGTATACGTAAGGGCTTTTTTTTATACTTAGAGCTTTCTTCTTTTTTTCATCCAACTTGCTCCAAACTTCCAAATATAATTCATATAAGAAAGCACTTTATAACAATCAGAGTTTGAAAAACTGTGCATTAACACTTTTCTATTGTTGGGTAACGATATTTTGACTTCGTATATTATGTATCCTGATGTGAAAGACTTAGTCAAGCATTAAATATTATGATATTGTAGGGACAATGAAGTGTCACAGAATCCCTTGAATCCCATGAATGAATTATGGCAGAGCTTCTCATATTCAGCGAGCTTACACGCATTCTATTTTTAGACTCACTTAACGGAACCTACAGTTTAACGGCGACTTCGAATATCGAAGTTTAGGAAACATTTACCAGACTTGTCGACTACTCAAAGTGTTCGTCAGACACATCTATGTGGCCGCCGCTCAAATAACGGTAGGTGGCTGTATGCGGTATTGCACCCCCGATCATGCGACCGATAGTCGCATATATTAACCCCCAGGATCGGTCATCCTGCCCACTAAAAATAAAAGCTATTCGAAAGAAATATTTCCTCCAATTACAAAAATGAACACAATTTGTTGTTCGTTCGTTTGACGAACAAATCGATGGATTCGTTTTATGGAACCAGGCCTTTATTCTACATTCTCTACCGACACTTTTTTTAACCAGTAACACATTTTTGGCTTAAAAGCAAAAAATGATTCTTTTTTTTTTAGCTTTTCCAACTTATTTCTGTTTTGTTTGATAAAAATGTTGGAAAAAAATCCTATAAATCCTATCCTATGTGGGAAGAACGTCAATGTAAACAGTATCATGGCTTGTGGAACATTAATTCCCATGTTCGCAAAAACGTCATAAAGCTGAATCTGTTATGGGTTAAAATCGCAAAGCAACGCTTCTGCATTTGAGAAAATGTAAACAATCAGTCAATCGTTTTTTTTTTTTTGTTCGAACGCTTTCGAACACTATTGTCGATTACATTGTGAATGGCTGATGAAAATGTCGCATTATAAACGCAACTTTAGGACAAGTTATGAAAATGCTATGTCAATATATTACAAAATTACCTTAAGAGAAATTTTAAATTGTGCCAAATATTTTGAGCTCGTACATTATGCATCTTAATGTGAAAGACTTAAGCAAGCTTTCATTCATTCCTAAGTGGGAATAAATCAGTGATGCGAACAACGTTTAGCAATGTTTTGGCATTATAACCAAGAATATATGCAGCTTGTCAGTCCTATGTTCTGACTAAGAACGTGTTCGGAACAGTTGATGAATTTTCAGAATACCAAGAAAGACTCCCGTTCGGTTAGAATAGTTAAGGACAAAGTTTCTAGGATGTGGCAGTTGCATAGTAGCTTTAATTTTATGTAAAAGAATTAGGCGAATGAGAGAGGAGAGAGAGAATTAGACGAAGAAGTCCATTTGGAAATATGAAAAAAAACAACAACAAAGAAAGAAAGCAGCAACCAGAAAAACTTCGTAAGTGAAAGTGATAACGAATCCTTATTTCTTGAATCAAAAGGAGAGCAGTATTTCGCCAATGGCTTATACTTTTCCATTTCAGTGAAGACGTAGAAAAGAGTGAAGAAGAGTACATTTTGGCTTTAACGTTAAAACGAGAAAAGCACGTTCGAATATTTTCTTAATTTTGAGATGTTGGACTTGTTGGATAAGTTTTCAAAAGGCTTTTATCGTTTTTTTGTCTTCATTTTGGCCCTAAATATGATTACATAAATACAGATACTGTCCTAAAGTGTCTCAGCAATCACGTAAATGCCTCCAGGCAAATGGCAGTCATCGCAGCAGCAGTAAACTACAACTCACATTATCCCCTCGTAGAATTAACACGAATTTGTAATTTCACCTACAAATAACGTAATTTTCAATCCAATTCAATGTTTGGCGACTGTTTATTTGCAAATAACTTAAATTTTATTTAAATTACCGCTAAGTATGAAATTGCTTTAATTAAATTGCTGCAATCAAACGAATTTTTTTCTTTGCTTCTTCTTCAATTAATTCACACATAACGAAAGAAAAAGAAACTTTGTTACTCTTATCATATGCCAAAGATCACATCACAACCACCAACATTTTAATAAAAATTAATTTAATTAATATTCTTCGGTCTTTTCGCTTTTTCTACAGACTTTCACAAAGATTTTCAAATCATTTAACACACTCCGTCCCCACCGCGGGAATTGTTAAAGAAAATCACATACTATAGTTGTACAACACCGGGGGGAAACTAACACACCCACCCGTCAGTGCGAACCCACCAATACTACGGAGAGCTTTTAAAGCTCTTCGCAAGCCAACGCAGCGCCAGCAGTCAGTATGAATGTTATGCGTAAATTACGAGGCGCCGGCAGTGCGCCAGCTGGCACTGGTGGCACCGGCACTAACAGTACCCCAGGATCCTCAACGGCCAACGGTGGTTCTGTCCTAACCTCGACGGTCAGTGAGGATGGCATGATGGATGCTCGGGTGCAAATGAGTTTGCACACGCTCAAGAAACTTTTCAATGAGTACACACATCCCAAGGAACCGTTGAGTGAACAGGAGAGGGATATGAAACTCTACCAGATGTTACCATTGTTTTGTAAGGTAAGCAATGCAGAGTGACTTACATGGAAAAGTTCTTTTGTGATTTCAAGGTTCACATATGTTAATGTTTTTGCATTTACAGGTTTTCAGTGCTTGCCCTGCCTCAGATATGAGCGAAAAGTTTTGGGATGTAGTGGCCTTTTGTCAACAAGTCTCACGCCTCATGGTCGGCGAGATACGTAAACGTGCCTCTAATCAAAGCACCGAGGCTGCCTCAATTGCCATTGTAAAGTTTCTGGAAATTGAAACGACTGAGGAGACGAGCAGCGGTTGGATGTTGCTGTCAACGCTTAATTTGTTGGCCAACGGCGATGTCTCTTTAATACAGGTAAGATAGGAGTATGTAAATCTATAAAGGAATCTTAATGGAGAAAAGATAATGGAATTGATGTGAACTTAAGTTTTACAACTGAAACTGTTCTCTAAGCTTATATGGGGAAGGGATCGTTTATTTCTTCTACTTCGAAGGTTAGGGTACCTTCTTATAGGAAGGCGATTTCTTTTTATAAGGTAGCTCTGAGTAACACTGAGTTTTTTTGCGAATATAACAAAAATGCCATGAGCGCGGTAGGGAGATATGAAGCAGAAACATCTTTGCTCTGTAGCATATAGATTTTCATTGCTTAGTCGACCATAATATCAGGTTTTTCACCCTACATATGCTTGCTAAGCGTTTGATTTTTAAATTTATAAGGTAACACAGAAATATTATGGAAGTGTAGGAAAATCTTATTTGAGCGGATGCGTCAATGCTTGACATTTATTTTTTATTATTGAAAAAGCAGACTAAAAAAAGTCCTTTTCGGACTACTTTGTCGAGTATAGGAACTGATTTCTTCGGCCAGAAATTAACTTTGTCGCTGGACACTCTTGCGACAAGAAAAGCGGATCTTTCCCAAGTTTTCTTCGTCCCCGTTAATCGAAAATTCGATATTGTAGCAGGTCGCCTGGTCTTACGTCTTGGACGTTCTTCACGGAGCAAGAATGTAGATAGCAAAATTCTATAGTTTATGGGCATTTCTCGAGTGTAAGTCTTTCCATGATGAAATGGTAATGCTAACTGGGCATGTTTGATATTAACACATGCCACGGCTCATAAAGGAACTGTCAAAAATTCGACATTGACCGAAATCGCTTTGGTCGACCCCATTTAGCCACACCAAACTTTGATATAGATTCAATAACCTGGTCCTTCCAACGTATGTGTGTGGTATCTTACTCTGCGTCGTCCAACAAGTTCACTGCGAAAAATTTCTGATTTGTACAACACAGAAATTCTGTTTCCCCGTTTGCTTCTGACAACAATAACACAAAGAGAATGAAAATGAAAAATTATGTTCATATGCGTCTGGAATGCACGTATTCTTTACCGAAGAGTGTCTCTATTCGATTGGCGGATGATCTCGACAAATATATATAATGTGAACTTTTGTCTTCAAACATACGGAAGTTTAGAATATTCAGAATCCTGATTCTTATACAAAAGTTTCCATTTGTTAATCTTTCGAACATTGGTTTTAGATGCCTAATGCTTACTTTGGCCTCTCTTGTGACAAAATATCCATTGGTGGTCGGTATTTTTGTTAAGGAATCTAGTAATATTCCTTAATAAGCGCCGATGAGCAGTATCCATCATTTTCCATGTACTAAAGATCGGCAAAGCCAAATATATATATAGAATTTCAAATTGAACTTCTTTATTAGAAAACTAAACTTACTTCCTCTTCAAAGAAGGGTAAAATATCTATAATGTAAACTATGTGAAAAGCTAAGCATTTATGCTTTTATCCCCACCCTGCCTTGAAGTTGATGATATTGATGAGGTACCATTTTCCTTTGACGGACTTTCGACGGTTATAACCGGCGACACGGATGATGTCCTCTCGCCACTGTCTCCTTTCTGACTAGACATGTTACGCATTCGACACGAGTTTCTTCTCCGAGAAGTGTATTTCGATCTTGTTGAATCTCCAGTGTCACTGGTTTTCAAGAATTCGTCCACAGAATAGCGACGAAACCACTCATAGCGCTCCAAATATTTTTGAACGGACTCACTAATGAAATACAGACGGATTGGTTGCATGGCCTCTTCATTTTCGTCCTCGAATATGGAAATGTGTCTATGCCGTATGAGGCAGACGTCCACGGCAAAGGCACAATGCAACAGAAATAGTAATCCCGTGGCCAGCGAAGCGACACTCTGTTGTTTGCAATATTTGAAGAAGTTGTGCAGAGGTTCCTCGAAATCCGAAAGATACATTAAATGGAAATCTTGCTCGGCATGATACATAGATAGTAAGGAAGCAATAATGAACATAATCGAGCCGGTGCCACTGATAATGGCTTCCATTAAAGGCTTAGCCGCACGTCCCACCAAAATTCCCACTCCGCCAACGACTGTGATAAGCGTATAACCGAAAAATGTGCCGCAATAGAAGACGACATGAGGTATAGGTTCCAATTTCTCCAAACCCAAAATGTGGAAGACCAGGCAAGTGCCACTCATGATGGCCTCGCAAAACTTAAATAAGAACCAAACTTGTTGCATGCTGAAAGTTGAAAATTCAGCACAGCAGTTGAGAAATGCTTTTGAATCGTTTAAGTTTTATATTATTTTTAAATATTTTTTGAAAACGAGCATTTCTATCATTTTGTTTTCAGGTCATGACAGCTGCCGCTGTGCCCTCTACGTTGGTCAAGTGTTTGTATTTGTTTTTCGACTTGCCGGCCGTTGAGGATGATCCCCCCTGCGATACTCCCAGCGACTTTAATGCCTTCGAGCGGCGCACCCTGTTGCAGAAAGTCTTTGTCCAGCTATTGGTGAAATTATGTTCATATCCTTACCCGGCCGAGGAGTTGGCTCGCATGGATGATTTGACATTGTTGTTCTCTGCCATCACCTCACCCTGTCCCAATCACAACATAGTGTGGCGCAAGAATGCCGCCGAAATCCTAACCACCATTTCCAGACATGGTCTTACCGATGCTGTCGTCAGTTATATACATTGTAAGTTTATTTTGCACCCATGGAAGCCGCAGGCAGGGCAAGAACAGAACTTAATATTTATCTTTTTTTTATTTGCTTTTAATCCTTTTCTCTATGTTGTGTCCTATTCACTGTTTTTTCGTTTCTTTTAGCCAAAGGCTGTATGGCTTTATGTGTTGACAATATGAGACGTTTAACATTTGGCAATCCCTTGGAAATCGTTGAAATGTTCGTTACGGTCTTTTGTTTTCTAAAAGATTCTAGTCAAGTATCACAGATACTCTTGGATGATTTCAAAGCATCGCAAGGTTATATATTTTTAACCGATTTTTTGCTCAAGTAAGTAAATATAATGAATAATTTATAAAAATTTACTATATTTAGAGGCGGATGAAGACTTTAAATTGTGTACTCGTATGTGTATATAAATAAGTACATTAAGCTAATTCGTGTTCCATACAAAGAACTATTTCCAGTCAGCACCTAAACATACAATTTAAATGGTTTAATGATGACTAGGAAATGTGCAAAACGTTCAACATTAATAGCATTATTTTAGCACCCGTCTAAGTTCTTTAGAAAGACTTCTATGTGTTAGATGCGCAACTAAGTTCTCGCTGTTTTTTTTCTGTATAAAAATTCAACTTTATTATGAAAACATGTTAACAAATGATTCATTGAAAGTTTGGCCCATCGCTAGCTACTACTTTTTCCCGTCTTTCCGGCAAAGCTCGAATTCCGTCACGGTAAAACTGTTCATCTTTTGTGGCTATCCACGATTCTAGCCAATCCTTGATGTCGTCATATGAGTAAAGGAAATGCTAATCAGCCAGACCGCATCCCATACAACGGGACAAGTGATAACCGGACGCCGCAATATCTGGAGAATATAGGAGATGGGGTAAGACTTCCCATTTCCGCGTTTCCAGGTAGGTTTTAACGGGCTTGGCCACGTGAGGCTGAGCGTTGTCATGTTGAAAAATCACTTTTTCGTGACTCTCCGCGTTTCTCGCGCAGAGCCCGATTCAATCGCATTAATTGAATTCGATACCGATTCCCTGTGATGGTTTCGCTCGGCTCGTAATAAATAACACCGACCTGGTCCAAACCAAATCCAGAGAATAACTTTCGCAGCGTGAATATTCGGCCGAGGCGACGACGTAGAAGCATGACCGGCCAGCCCCATGACTTTCTTTTCCTTGGATTGCTGTAATGAATCCATTTTTCACCACCCGCTACAATAGGATGAAGAAAACCCTTCCATTTTTGTCGCTGAAGCACACAGACGAAAAAACGATGTTCAATGTCTCTTGCTTCAACTCATAACGAACACAAATTCCTTGCTTTTGATTCATTCGCAACGCATGCAATCGCTTGGAAATAGCTTGGCGGATAACTCCAAATACTGAAGCAAGCTCTATCTGCGTTTGGCACGGATCTTCATCAAGCAATGCCGTCAATTCAGTGTCTTTGAAGTTGTTTCGTCTTCCTTCACGCGAAGGGTTGTCAACATCAAAATCACCGTCTTTAAAGCGACGGAACCAATCTCAACACGTTGTTTCACTTAAAGCAGCATCTCTGTAAATGTTTTGAAGATCTCGATAAGCTTCAGCCGCCGTTTTCTTCGATTGAAAGAAGAAAATCAGTACTTCCCGCATATGACGATTATTTGGGTCGAAATCACACATATTCACACAACTAAAAAAATATGATGTCAAAAGAAAATCACTATTGCGCCGAGGCGGTGTGCTTACCATATGCCCAAGCTTGGCCCATGGTGTTTAAGTTATGGCTGGCGCCATCTATTGGCAAACGGCGGGAACTTAGTTGTACACCTGATAATTATACATTATTAGCACCAAAAGAATCAATTTAGAAAAGAAAAATTTTGGAAATTTTATTTAATTTTATTTATTTATTTATTTATTTTTTTTTTTTTTTGCTGGGAACGATTTGAACATAACATTTCGAAATGCCATAATTCTATTAGGAGACAATTGAAAATGGTCCCCTACTTATAATATTTACAATTCCAATAAAAAAAAAATATATAATAAAATAGAACAACGTTCATATGCGGAAATATAAAAATAATAAAAACTCAGTGCGGAAATTTCAGTCAGCTCAACTGATTTACATATCCAAGAACTTGGAAAAGCGTGCGGGGAACCAGAAGGGGTATGGTAAATCGCTAAGGTTTTGATTTTGGTTAGGGAACGAACAGCAACAAACGTGAAATTTTAACTTGCTAGTATTCTTATAAATTACCGACTCCAAACGAAATGCTCACTTCCAGTTAAGAAAGCATGTTTATGGCGTTGCCGATATTTTCGCCAGCTGAGATTTTTGTCTAATTTTAATTCGAGTCGTTGAGAGTTCAGCTCTTCACGAAAATTTCGTTTACTACAGGGATATTTTTGGCGCGTTCCCACGAGAAGTCCTGTTGCCATAATTATTACGCATAGAAATATTTGTAGTTTCGAGTAATAAAGTAGCGAATTTTAAACACAAAAATGCGGATTTTTTTTTTTTTTGCCACAAGTCTTCAAAAAAATGTTTACCGCATAGGTATACAGAGGTAGGAGTTCGAAGTGTTACGGATTTCACGCTGCTGTAGCTACTTAAAGATTATTTTTTGCCGAGAATGATACAAATGTCATCAGGTCACATTCGTACGGCATTTGAAGCTTTCCCGAACATACTCGATTATGGCTACATCGAACAATAACATATTTTTTCTGAAATTTGAAAGGTTTTACGATATACTGAAGTTTCTAAGTAAAAAAATTGAAGGAATTACAGCATTTTTAATTGGTATCACTATGAGCCCGACTCCTTCCTGTACATACTTACATATTAATTTCAGTAATCGAGGGAAGTTGACGTATTTTAAGAACATTACAAATTCATATAGTCTGATAAAAGCTTTGTGTTGGAGACATCGGGTGGTTTATCGACATACAAACGATTTTTTATTCATCTAATAGCAAACCAAGTTCCAGAGGGGCATAGCGATAAATTTCAAAGCAGTTAGTATTTAAGATAATATTGAAATAAAAATCAGATAATAAAATCCGAAATTCCCGAAAGATTCAACCAACATTCAGGGTGCTCATATTGCCATTTTCCCAGATTTCTTTATTTTTGCCTGATTTGACGGAAATTTTATGGAATGAGAAAAAAAGCTATCACTCAGTTAGAAGCTTTTATAGAAAATGGTCCAAAACTAATACAAACAGTTATGTTGGTGCAAAAGGGTACAGGGTAACCTGATTCACATAACAATTTAAGATGTCGCCGAGTAGAGTTTGAGAATCGGTTCGCTATACGGTTAGAGGAACTTGCATTGTTTTGACAGTCAAAAGCGTACAACATTATTCTTCTCCTTACATATACAAAATAACGATTTCTACATAACTTTGGAATACATAACAGGAAAAATTCGATTTTTTTGTTTATATTTAATAATATTTAATTGTCTTATTTTCTCTCTTTCCACAGATTTGACACTACCCGAGCTCAATCCGTTGAAGTCCAGGCTGCCATTCGCAATTTGGTCCTCATGATCTCATCTCTTTGCATGTGTGGTTACAATGAATTGCGACCGCCACAGGCCCAAATAAATGCTCTCTTCAAGATGCAAAATTTCCAAATGCCTCAAGCAACATCACGCGAAACGTGTGTACGCAATATCTACGCCTTTCAGGTGTTACAAACGGTGTTCCTGAGAGCCACATCATCGGCGCTCTGCTGTACCATATTAGATTCCATCTCTCGGGTTTATCATTCGGAAAATGCCAATTATTTCATATTAGAATCGGAGAATACACTCAGTCAATTCACCGAGAGAATACACATGAAAGGATCTCAGATACAAGAGAAATTTTTTGATCTGTTAGAATTTATAGTGTTCCAACTAAATTTCGTGCCGTGCAAGGAATTGATTTCTTTGTCGTTGCTATTGAAGAATAATCACTCAACGAGTTGTAGTATTTTGTGTCTCAAAACATTGTTGAATATCCTGAGACACAACAACGTCTTTAAGGATGTTTACCGGGAAGTGGGTATTCTAGAGGTCTTCGTCACTTGCTTGAATCGTTATGCCGAGCATGTGCGTAATATAACCAAAGATGATGAGAATGCTGTGGTGCCTGTGGAAGCAGAAGCAGAAGATCTATCCGATAGTATGGGTAAACATGTATTAGAAGCCTTAACTATTCTGCTGAGTGGGAATAACAACAATGCCAATGTTTTTCGTGAGAGTGGAGGAGCTAAATGCATTCATGATATCGTGAAATTCAAGCATTGCAGACCTCAGGCTTTGGGTATAATCCGAGAACTTATTCTGTCCGCTGGAGGTGATGATGATATGCTTTTCATACTGTCGGTGATGCATGCAGTGCCTCCTTATCAGGTGGAGTTTAAAATACAAATACTCAATATGCTTTTGGGCTGTCTCAAGGATTCGCATCGCACAAGAACAGTTTTCCGTAAAGTTGGAGGCTTTGTCTATTTAACAAGTGTATTTGTTTCTTTAGACGGCAAATTGTGTGATAAAGATGCCGTAGAGACGGAGGATCCGGAAGCTCAGACAATACCGCAAGATGACTTAATTCTACTGTTACAAATGGTGTGCCAAACATTGGCCACCGCTATGCGTTTCGAACCGGCAAATGCCAAGTTTTTCCATCAGGAGATTTGCACTGCTTCATTGTGTGACACTTTAAGGCTACTGGGATGTTTTGGCAATGACATGGAATTGCCTGAATTCAGCGGAATTTTCAAGCCCGATACAACAAAACAGAAGTATTATCATGAAGTATTTTCGGGTGATATATTGAATTATAGGTAAGCGGTGTTATGTTTTTTTACAATTTGCACAGTGTTCACTTCTTACATTCAATCTTTACAAAGTGTACAAGGGACTCAAAGTTTATTCATGTCAAACACTTGTAAATTTGTTTTATGACTTTGTATTGAGACCAGTTTTGGGTTTAGGTATTATAAATGCGGGAATTAATAGTATTAAACTCGCTCTGTTTTCTTATATTCAGTGGTACCTTTTGATTGCCCTGTAAGGATAAAACAGGAAAAATCTAGTTTGGTTAGGGGAAGGATTCCATCGAAGGTCGCTTTCAAAAATCTCTTTCACCTATGCGAAATTTATCGTGCGAAATTTAAAAATTAATTTTTTAGAACGTTGCGCTTTCCTGAAAGCTCAATGTAGTATTTGAACTTGGATGTGACTTCCCTAGAGAGAACTTCCGTCTTACAGGCGGTACAAACTTGGGAGAGCGGTCAAAAGGCTTCGCTCTTGTGCCAACTGGTAAATGGAGGAAGACCGAAAGATATCCCATAACGAGGCCGCCAGAATGAACCCTTCGTGTTTACTCGAAGTTCCACAATCAAGGCTAGTGTCTGATTTCCAGCCTAATGTAATAGTTTAGTTTTTAAGGGGGGATATGTCACCCTCAAATACCTTATATTGTTCTCTTAATCAATTTTCTCTTTTATTTTTCGCCGTTAAAAAATACGATCAGTTTTCAAACTTTTGAATACTATAAACTCTACCACTTTTCGTTTGCAGCTTTAATCCAGACGTACCCCGCTCTCTGTCCTATATCTGCGTTGTCTACCGTCTACTATACAGCATTGCCTTGGACAATTTCGAATCTCCCAATCTGAATAATATTATAACACTTTTCAATGATCAGCACAATCGTTCACCTACAAAGGAGCTGGCCATGACAACAGCCCATCCCAACCAACTGAATCTGACACAACCCGCTCCAGAACCCCGCATAGTTCATCCAGGAGTTGTGCTCTGTATGATCCAGTTGCTGCCAAGTGTAACGCATCAGGATCACTATGCCCTGTCTATAAATCTTCAAGTGTATCTAAGTGAAGTCATCAAGTCATTAGTGCGCAGTGAACGTAACCAACAGATTATGTGCGATTACGGTTTGGCCGGTCAATTGCTGACTATTGCCCGACGCGCTCTATCGGAAGAAGTTAATCCTTTGCATGTGCCCATGCAGTATATTTTGGAGAGATTGGCTGCTCAAGCTTTACAGCCGACTGAATTACGAGAATTTTTACGTTTGGGCGAACCTTTGTCATGTGCAGATATCGATTTAAGTCGAACTTATAAAATGGGTGGACCCGTACCCTTAACACGCATCAAGACATTGGTATCAATGACCACGCCACGCGATTTCCGGGCACACGGTTCTAGTACTTTACCTCCTTTTGTGGAGATGGATATGTCAGCGGAGGGCTTTGGCTGTTTGTATTTGCCCTCCTTGGCTCCGCAGGCAACGGCGACAGCCGGCGGTACCATAGACTCAAATACCATAGGTGGTATAGGTTCAGGAGATCGTATATTTCCACCTCAGACTGGTTTGTCATTCTCCACATGGTTTTGTGTGGAAAAGTTCTCGGATCCAAAGACAGATCCACATTGTGTGAGGCTGCTGACATTAGTGAGAACCATCCACAATCCAAGAGAGGAGAATCTGGTCTGTTTGTCGATATTGTTGTCGGCCAGAGATAAAGCGATAGTGGTGTCTACGCAGGAAACTTTGGTGACACCAAGTAAAAGTAAGTAGGATATCAAAAGCCGGGGATATAAATTCTATAAAAAATACTGTATTTCTTTGTTCCTTTAAGGCCTTGGTGACTGGGAGCCCGAGGGTTCTGATGACAACAGTGCCCGAATTTGGTGTCCCGATTTATTACACGAAGGTCAGTGGCATCATTTAGTGGTAGTCCTTAATAGAGCTGTGCTCAAAAACTCCAGTTTATCGTTATACTTGGACGGAACGGTAAGGAATGCTCAGAAATTCTGCAAACCTCATCTGAATTGTCGACATGTTGTACCTTCCCAAATTTAGCCTTTACATTCCCAAAAACTCCATTACATTTCACAAAATCCGGGAGCCGGATCCACTAATCTACCAGTGGCCACTTCTGTATTTGGTTACATTGGCACCCCACCCATATGGCGGCGTTATTCACGTCTATGTTGGAAGCAAGGCGTATGCCATTTACTTGAAGATGTTGTCAATCAGCAGACGGTTCAAACCATCTACAATTTGGGACCTCATTACATGGGTTCATTGCAAGCGCCACAATTGGGTAAAAAGGTAGAATCATTGGGTCCCTTGGTGGCTGAAGAGAAAGTTCTGCTGGGCTTAAATGCTAAAGCTGTATCACAATTGACGTTGGTGAAGATTCGAAAAGTCTACAGTCGAGCAGACAATAAATCCATAGCCAAGCAGTTGGGAATGAATTCTCATGAAAATGCCACACCAATAAAGTGAGTGTCGAAAGAAATATTAAAAGTATCACTTAAGATATTTTTGAATATTTAATTTTCAGGATTCTTCACAATTCCGCTGGCCACTTGGCCGGAGCTGGCCGCACTTTGGGAGGCGTTGTTGTGGGTTACTTGGGTGTTCGTGTCTTTAGTCCCCACCCTGTTTCCGCCATGATTGACACTGTCGGAGGCTGCAATGTCTTGCTAGGAATCATTGCTATGGCCCAGGATGTCGAATCTTTATATGCTGGCGTCAAAGCTTTGACTTGTGTAGTACGCAGTAATCGGACCGCTCAAAGTGAAATGGATCGAAAACGCTGCTATCAAACCTTGGGAATGTTTTTCAAGAAGAAAAAGAACCTTCTAAATTCTCACATCCTACATCTCACATTCGGCTTGGTGGGCACGGTGAACAGTGGTCAAGAGATGTCCGCAATACCCAATGTAACTGCTTTCCAAGATCTATTGTGTGATCTAGACATATGGCATAATGCTCCCAACGGCCTGCTTAGATCTTTACTGGAGCATTTACTGGAATTGGCCGTAGAATCCAATGAGAAGAAACAGAATGTCAAAATAATGCGGGAATTGCAATTACTTAACAAGTTATTATATATTATAGTCGACATACAGGATCATTCTACTCGTGAAATTCTCTTCAATTTGGTTGAATCATTGTTGGGCGGTCAGCCGAGGCATTCGGATTTGTTGCTATTTGGACAGTACTGTGCTTCCAAATTACCCAAAGCCGAACAGGTTGAGAAGTCTCTCATATTGCCCTCTATGAAGCCCACCAAGAATCCTTCCAATTCTGCTGCTACTGCCGAACACGATATAACTGCTCAAAATATCTATCTACGTAATCGTTGTCTTTCCCTTTTACACGGTCTCCTATTCACGTCACGCAATACGGTCAATTACATTATATGCGACGATATCTCCAAGACATTGGGCATGGATTGGCTGTTGCTATTTATGCAAGCTAATGTGCACTTTACTACCGTCATCATAGCAGTTCGCATTCTGGTTGTTGTCTGCGCCAATGAGAGTTTCCTAGTACGTTTCCGGGATTCAACTCACAATGGTGGATATTTACGTTTTACCGACATGGTATCGCAAAAGAAAATAATGGGCATTGGAGCTCAACAGTTAAATGCCAGGCCTTCGACGGGTACGGGTACAGTTGTGGTGGCCACCGCGAACGTAGTGCAACATTTGCCCACACATATGGCAGGTGAAGTGCGAACGGCGGCTTTGAATATACCAGGTAAGTGTCAAGAAGTTTAGGAGGTGTCATATTAGAAGACAAATTTTCTGTTAAAACGTGATTATATTAAAGTTAAAAGTTAAAAATTTCTATTATCATTTAGAACTTTCATATATTCGATTGCCCCATAAATCTTCTCCCCATTTTTTCTAGGCTTTCAACTACTAGAATGGCTTATGCAATATCATTTGGATGTACCTGAATTATATTTCCTCATCACAGCCCTGATAATGGGACAGCCTGTTAAGCTGCTCGCCACGGAACACACCAAATTTGACCTGGATCGTGTATGGTCTTTCCTGTGGGGAGCACCGGTGTCGGCTAATACAAACATACCAAAAATGAATATATGCCCCGAAGGTGTATGCGTTATCTTGGGCATGGTTCGAGCCATAGTGCATGGTGGCGAAATGGCTCCCTGGCTAAACAGCCACCCAGAGACTATAATTCAGCTGCTGTTCAGTCTCTACCAGAATCTCGCCGATTTTATGCCTGTCATGATGTCAGGTGATGTTATATCCTCTCTGGTATCAGTACTATTCCCAAATAGCACCAAGGAAGAAAATGTAGAATCCGAACCCAATAGCGGCAACAATTCTCCTGTTGAGGAGACTGCCGGCTTCATGTTGAGTCTCAATACCACTGTCTCCTCGCAGCCGACCATAAAACTAACCAATCATCCTGTTAGGAAATGCATTATCGACTTCTTGAGAGTAATAGTTGTGGATTCTCTTAGTCTAAATATGCATGGCAAGACAACGCCAGTCATTGATTTGGTATTCGATGCTTCACCTGAAAATTCGGAAATGTCATTGCAAATAGAATATCAAACTGAGATTATTACTGCCCTAATGGATCACCTATTGGCAGCCGACATATTGGTCGGAGAACAGGCCGCTCTATCTCTGGTCCCTCTGATACAAAGTCATACACAGCATATAGCGCCCAATGTTTTCTATTTTACCGCTCGTGTTGTGGACAAAATGTGGCAAGGGTGTTTGACTCGCAATCCTCATGACATATTTGACTTTATCATAAAATTGATAGCCCAAGCTAAGCGCAGAACTTCTTCGCTGACATTGGAACAGCTGCATCATTCATTGAATCGCACAATTTTGTATTTGTTGTCACGACCCACAGAGGCCTTAACCGAACAAATGAGCGTTTTGGAGGCTTTGCATAAAATCATCACACATCGTTTGTTAATCTTTGGAGCTGGCAACCATGAATTGGAATTCATAGGCTGTCTAACATATTGTTTGTTGCAATTGACTTCGGATATGAAAATTATTTTGGAGCCAGCTACTACACGTAATACCACATGGCATGTTAATCCACAAGCCGATATTATTGAACCCAAGGATGAAGATTTGAATCAGTTACAGGTTAGTCGCTACTCTTATATCAATGATAACAAAAACTTCATTGGTCGTCTTTCAGGGCCGCAATTTAATTGTGGGTGCCGCTTTCCGTGTCTGGGAGGAATTGTACGTTTGCAAGAAACCCGCTATAGAAGAAGTTTTCAAGGTGTCTCTGTCCTCCCCACCATCCAATCAAAAGGCTCCCGATTTACAAACTACACGCGAACAAGTGATGGAATTAGCTTCCAAACTGTGGTTTAATTATGTCGATGCAGAAAGGAAGGCTTCGTATCGCATTCCTTGGGAAATACACAATCAAATACAATCGAAAATTCAAAAAGTCACTGGTGGCTTAACCCGTTTGGCCAGCCGCACTAAAGTCAAGAAAGATGAGCTGGTGCGCACCAAATCATCAATGACGAAGGAAAGTGCTTTTGAATGCACGGGCATACATGTCCAGCTAATAAAGTAAGTAGGATTGCATCTATTCTTATACAATTATAGTAAGGACTACCAGTATCTTTGGAGATAATTAAATTTGATAATCCAGGACTTTTTGAAATACTGCAAAATATAGGCTGTAAGTACAAGGAGTGCTTCAGCAAGTTACTAATATCAAAAAATTGATGAGTCTTGTATAAAATCAAAATCGCATCATTAGAAAGTCTTTAAAATCCAAATCCAGTATAACTAATTTGAAATGTTAGGTTAAGAATACCAATATAGTAATTTAGAGATGCACTACAATCACTACACTACAACACTACAATCATAGATTCGAAATAAAAGAAAATTAAACGTAACGAAAAAAAATTAAGAGAAAGAACGAGCACACGAAAAATATTTTAAAGTGTATAGAAGTTGCAAGAAGCAGCAAAAAAATCATAAATATCTTTGGGGTTTTAACTTAATTGGTCTCAAAACAATCGTAAATTTATTGCAGAAGCATAATTACAGGTTACTTAAAGGCTTCAATTGAGAGAAGTAGATGTTTTTTGAAGATGCAATTTCAAAACAACCGCAGATTTTTAAAGGAAAATAATTATAGATTTCTTAAAGGCATTAGAGAAAGAAAACGGAGATTTCATAAAGATTTAATTTCAAAATAATTGTAGAATTTTTTGCAGAAGCACATTTATAGATTTCTTAAAGGCTTTTATTGAAAACAAATAGTAAATTACTGGTGTAATCTCAAAACAATCGTAGATTTATTTAAGGAGCGTAATAATCCTAAGAGCATTGCTAGAATAAATGTAGAAAATTGGGTTTTATTTTAGCCTATTTTCAAAACAAGCGTAGATTTTTTAAATGAGTTCACTGGCCTTAAATTAAGATAACTATAGGTTTCTTAAGGACTTCAAAGGTTTTTTTAAGTTTCTTGGTTAAGGCATTTCTTAACGGCATTAATCGGCTGATTGAGGGTTTTAAGGTTTTAATTGAAGACAATAGTGGAGCTGGTAACTTTGAAATCGAAAAACATGGACCTTTATAAAGTCTCGAGGGACAACTTGTTAAATATGTACCGTTGTTTCCCCAGCAATGTGGTGCGTTTAGGCTTCTTGTGTAAAATTCACATTATAATTTTGAATTCTCAATAATTTCCTAAATATTTCTTTCTCAGGGACCTTTGGGAACTTCGTTGCAAACAATACGTTCAAATGTTGCAACATACTCTGCGCTACGTCTACCAAGATTGGGTGCAATCCGAAACAGAACTCACACGTGAACGTGGTCTTTGGGGTCCTGAAGGTTGCTCAACGCTAGACAAATGGATACTCGATACCACAGAAGGTCCCCATCGCATGCGAAAGAAAACTATGCGCAACGATCTCTTCTATTTACACTATCCATATCGTCCTGAGCTTGATATACCTGATAACCGTCAATTAAAATATAAAGTCGCCACAAGTTTTGATAGTAAAATCTATTACACCCATTGTCAGATACCACCACGTATCCTGTGTGAGACTGATGCGATGACACAGCAACCATCATTACAGCAGCAACATTCCGTAGATGCCAATCAAGTGAGCAAAACGTCACAACATCACCACCATCCACAATTGCAATCTTCAAAAAGTGAACCGGGTGGCACATCGTCATCGCCACCTCAGTCGCCCACAGAACATCGTTTGGCTCAACCCCAAGAATCGGTTGACGGCAATAATCAGGACGACGACGATGAAGATGAAGAAATGTCCAACATTTCGGATAATGAGACATTCCTAAGATTATTGGAGGAGCAGGAGAAAATCTCCTTCATGTTTAGATGTGCTCGCATACAAGGTTTGGATACATTCGAGGGTCTTTTGCTGTTTGGCAAGGAACATTGTTACATTGTTGATGGCTTCACATTGCTCAAGAACCGGGAAATTAAAGATATTGACACTCTACCTCCCGGTGCCTATGATCCAATAATACCCAACTCGGGTGGCACGACGAGGCAACATAAAATTCGACAATGTTCGAAATTTGGTTATGAGGAGATACGAGAGGTCCATAAGCGTCGTTATTTATTGCAGCCAATTGCTTTGGAAGTATTTTCCGAGGATGGCCGCAATTATTTGCTAAGTTTTCCCCGGAAGGTGCGCAATAAGGTGTATCAGCGTTTCATGGCCCATGCCACGGCAATTAATGATAATGCCCAACAATCGGTGGCTGGTCAAAAACGGACGGCCAGTGTGGAGCAGACGTCTGGTATATTTAGCAGTTTGATTGGCGAAACTTCAGTGACACAGAGATGGGTGGTAAGTGGTTGATTTGCACAGAAATGACTTCAATATTCGAAAAAAACAATATTTTCTATACTTATATGTTGAAATTAAAATCTATTTCCACTGTTTCCACTGTTTTGTATCTTCTTTAGCGCGGTGAAATCTCTAATTTCCAATATTTAATGCATTTAAATACATTGGCCGGTCGTTCCTATAATGATCTCATGCAATATCCTGTATTTCCCTGGATATTGGCCGATTACGATTCAGAAGAACTGGATTTCAATAATCCCAAAACATTCCGTGATTTCTCAAAGCCTATGGGAGCTCAATCTGATGAACGTTTAGAACAATTTCAAAAGCGATTTAAGGTAATTACAGAAAAAATGCGTTTATAGAACTAAAACTACTATTTTTTCTTTTGTCCATTTCAGGAATGGGATGATCCTCACGGTGAGACACCACCCTATCACTACGGCACTCATTATTCGTCCGCTATGATTGTGTGCTCGTATCTGGTGCGTTTGGAACCATTTACACAACACTTTCTGCGTTTACAAGGTGGTCATTTTGATTTAGCTGATCGTATGTTCCATAGCATCAAGGAGGCATGGCTGTCAGCCTCAAAGTTCAATATGGCCGATGTAAAGGAACTAATACCTGAATTTTTCTACCTCCCAGAATTTATAACAAATTCAAATAATTTCGATTTGGGTAACATTTTGAGGACAATAGTACCAGGAAATAAGTGTTAATCATATAATTATTCTTCAATAGGTACTAAACAAAATGGCGAGACCTTATCGAATGTCATACTACCACCCTGGGCCAAACAGGATCCTCGAGAATTTATAAGGTTACATCGCAGTGCCTTAGAGTGTGATTATGTTAGTCAGAATTTGCATTTGGTAAGTTACTAAAAAACAAAAGGATAACAGAAAGAAATAAAATAATAGGAATAGAACGACATAAGAAGGAAAGGAAAGAATGATTTTTATTTGATCTGGAAACTACAGCTAAAAATGCTATTACATTTTTTTTATATTTTATTTGGATAGCAAATATTTGAGGGTATTGGAATACGAGTATTTTCAACCAGGGCTCAAGTAGTCATGTCACAAAAATTATCTCTATTATGTTGTTGTTCATTTATGGTTAATATCACATCAATAAATCGCGTAGATTAGGAATCAGAAGATGCCTGGCTTCGGTTACTTCGAAGGCCACTTTGTAATTTGTAGTCTACTCTGACAACAAAAAAACTTCAACAATTATTCCTCTTCTCGTGATTGTGTAGTTGCGTAAATAAATCTTAAATGAATTCTTTTTATTTTTAGTGGATCGATCTAATATTTGGCCACAAACAACAAGGTCCTGCTGCTATTGAGGCTGTTAATGTTTTTCATCATCTATTTTACGAAGGCAATGTGGATATCTACAAGTAATGAATTAACATGATTTCATATCATCTAGACAAGTAAACATAAATTTAATTTCATATATTTCAGTATCGATGATCCTTTAAAGAAAAATGCCACCATTGGTTTCATCAACAACTTTGGCCAGATACCCAAGCAGTTGTTTAAGAAACCTCATCCCGCCAAGAAAATGTCTGGCTCTCGCCATTCGACTTTAATAGATCCGAGTGCTTTAATACAAGGCAATACAACCGTTTTACAATCAGACCGTTTGTTCTTCCATAATTTGGATAATTTGAAACCGAGTCTGCAGCCCATTAAGGAGCTGAAAGGGCCAGTGGGTCAAATATTACAACCGGATAAGACTGTGTTTGCTGTGGAACAGAATAAGGTAAGTAAATGAACCGCAACGAAAAGGTTCTTAGAGCAGAATACATATTTTTCTTTGACACTTCTAATGCAGGTAATGATGCCTCCATCCTATACCAAATATATAGCCTGGGGCTTCGCCGATCATTCTCTCCGTGTGGGCCTTTATGATACCGATCGCGCTTCGTTTGTGTCCGAAGCGGCTGCTCAGAATTCTGGCGAGATTTTAACATGCGCTTGTCCCAACTCAAAGATGATTATAACTGCCGGGACCAGCTCGGTTATAACCATTTGGAAATTTGATGCCAATCGTAAAAGCTTAACCGTGAAACATTCTCTCCATGGTCATACGGATGCAGTGACTTGCTTGGCTGCCAGTGCTGCCTACAATGTCATAGTATCTGGCTCCAGAGATGGTACGGCCATTGTCTGGGATATGGCACGATTTACGTTCGTACGCCAATTGAGATGTCATGTCGGAGTGGTGGCCGCAGTAGCGATAAATGAATTGACCGGAGATATTGCAACATGTTCTGCTACTTGGCTACACGTGTGGTCCATAAATGGGGATCCCTTGGCCACGGTGAACACGTGTGTGGGAAGTGCGGATCCGAGGCAGCAAATATTATGTGTGGCTTTTTCACAGATCAGGGAATGGGATCAGCAAAATGTGGTGATGACAGGATCCACGGATGGTGTTGTAAGGGTAAGAATTTCGGTGAAAAAGACAAACTTTTGAATTAGAATACAATGAAAAGCATAAAGATAACTCTGGGAAAGCTTAATCAGGGACAACAAATATTCCAGCATGCTTATAGGTGAAAGTTCAAAGTGATAAGATGTGTTTATTTTGAACGTTCGAAATCCGAAATTCGTAAGAAACACTACAAATTCATGCTTGAACAAAGCGATGTGTAAGCGTTCTCAGAGAGAAATATTGCATCTGGTTCGAAAATTTTTCCAGTTTTAATGGTTCCCTCATTGGTCTTTTATTCAGATTTGTTTACCTCCAACTGTGTCGAAATATGATTTATATATTCTATCGGACGTTGTCTTATCGGACGATTTTATCATGAAATTCACATCCAACTGAAATTCATATTTGAATATACAAAGAATTTTTAATTGAAAAAAAGAGAACTGATCGCTTGAGAGAAATTTCCATTTCTTTTGTGAATTTGAATATCATTTAATATATACATATTTCACTTTTTTTCAGATGTGGTCCTTGGAATATGTTCAAGTCCCCATTGAACGTAAGCTAAAGAGATGCTCTGAAGTAAAATCGCATGAAAATAACGAAAATAATTCAGATAAGGTGGAGGAAACGAAGGCTGTCGAAACTTCCAAGAAAATGGAAATATTTAAGCAAATGCAAAGCATATCATCGCATGATGAAAATGGTACGTTCAATCCTTAACGTCTTATATCTGATTATAGTTATAATCTTCATTTCACTTTTCGTGATTTCAGAAATCCATAAATCTGCTTCCGAAAGTAGCATATCAGAAGCGTCCAACCATTCAAACAACTCTACACAATCAGATAAACCTCTTAAGGAATGTGAAGTTCCGGCGACAGCAGAGCGGCGGAAATCTTCATTTTCAGGAGCGAAATCTTTGCATGAAATTAAATCATCAACAGTGGAGGGATCAGGTTCAGCGAAGAGTAATGAAGGTAAAAGTCTTGAAGTTGTCACTGAAGTTCACTTTAAATTTAAATACTGTTTCATATTCAACCGGTAACAGATGAAGAGCGTTCTACTATGCGTCCTAGTAAATCCGATACCAGTTTAACCGATGGCTTTGTTATGATTGATAATGATAAACATCGTGGTGAACATTATTTAAAGAAAGGTAATATTATATAGGGCACAAGACATGCAACATAATTGAATGAAAATCAGTAGGCTTTTAAGTTAGGCCATTTCATTTGTCCATTAAATTATTAACTTCTCATATTACCAATTTCAAATTCGTTTATTTTATGAATTATATATGTATGTCACTGCTTTCCATTCCACTTTAGGTTTTAAATGGCAACGTCAATTAATGTTTCGTTCAAAACTCACCATGCATACGGCTTACGATCGCAAGGATAACGCTGAACCTGCGAGTATAACCGCCTTGACCGTTTCGAGAGATCATAAAATTTTATATGTCGGTAAGTAACAGCTTTAAGGTTTCAACAATGTTTCAATATTTGATCTAATATGGCTATATTATTTCGAAAATGTCTTGTAGGTGATGCTCGTGGACGTATATATTCGTGGTGTGTTACTGAACAACCCGGTCGTGGTGTAGCTGATCACTGGTTAAAGGATGAAGGTGCAGACCAGTGTGTTAAATGTCATGTTAAGTAAGTGTTTATGATTATATCGTAAATGAGCGTGAAGAATTACTAAGTTTAGATTTGCAAATTGTAAAAAAATCGCGCATTGTTGGGGGCACCTTCTCTGCAAACGATGTGGTCCTTCCACGCGCGTGTCGTCAAATTATGGTTTTTGTAAGGACAAAAATTAAAAGGTTCCGTTTCTTTGCTCCTCTTCGATTTAAATTGCTACTATGTAATTTATGGCAGATGGCAACCAATAGGGAGTTCGTCGGTCATATTAGCCAGACAAATGTCACCGCATGGAGGCGGTGAGTTGGCTACAGATGCAAGTTGCATCTGGAATGCAAATAACAAAAAAAAATCAAAACCACTGGGACCTTTCGTTTAAAAACCATATTCCTAGAGATAAATAAAAATTTGAAAGAGCCAACCGAAATTGAAAATCTCTTTATAAATACAGTAAAAATGTCTATATCAAATTTCATACGGAAATAGGTAGTCATTTTGTATTTTGGGTTGGAAAAAAACATTGGATTTTTTTCTCAAAATAAATTCTTTATCCAAATAATTAACTTTATGACTTTATGAAAATGACCTTTTGCCATCGTTCAGGCAACTTTTTCAACTGTTTTATCGTTCCCAGCAAAATTCTGGAACAACTCGGTGTTGAGACTCTCCTTTACATTGTTTTCCATTAAAAAAGTTTTGCAGACTGTGGAGTAAACGAAAAACCAAAGATTTTAGCTCAGAACTATAGGATCAATATGGAATCACGACCTTTCTTTTAGTGCTTCATAAAGCTTCATCAATTGTTGGCAATAGACCTTCGAGTTTATGGTTTGATTCCTTTCAAGCAGTTTGAAATAAAATTTGCAAAACAATCATTTTATGGCGCTTTGCTCGGAGCAGGATTACTTGCGATTGATATTAAAAGCAAAATAAGGTCAAAATGCTTGTTGTGTTCTCCATACTCACAACGCGATTTCGAAGTAGACTGGTAATTGAAATTGTTGTTATTGTGGTATAAGACGTACAAATTAATCAGCTAAATTAAACACTTCGAAGATATCAAAAGTATCATCTGTATGAAAAAAACGAGATTACTTTCTTGCCTAGCCAATATATGAATGTAAAATTACGCAATAGAAAAGTGATATCAGAAATCGTTGCGTGCCATCTAACCGTCATATCGGCTAAAACCGTGGCAATCATGGCTAATCTAAAGGATGAGATACAGTAGACGAACAGCGATATTTTTTATTATGGTATGTAAAAACCTGTGGGCAGGTCCCCATTGGGCCATACCTCATGTGTATATCATTGGGTCGCATTGGGTCTTAGTGCACGACGATTAAAAGGTAACATTCCGCTCCAAAAACAAGTTTGATGGACTTTGATCCTTGTGTATGGTGATGACAACTGTGGGAAAAAGAGAAAATCCGATCCAAGGTGAAGAAGCGAAGAGACGCCCAAAAAAAATTGAGAAATACAGTGTCGAATGCAGTAACAAAGCTAGTATATCAGGCTTAATTTGTTAAAAAGAAATATGTTGTTGCTTCCGTTTCGAGACATTCATTTCTTCTGTTATACCGTGTAATGTACGGGACCGCGTTTATTGCTTCTATCTCCAGATATGTGAATCTAAACAGTTTCTGATACTACTTCACATGAATGGAATATTGGAGGACCTCCCACACTCATATTCAAGATAGTCACTTGTTCTAATAATCGTGTCACGGCCAATTCGTTAATTCATATATTACCATGTTTTTATCGTTAAATCACGTCTATTTCGGATCCCAAAATGATCCTTTATATCATCACTTAAACTAATCTACTAATTTTGTCTCCTTCCAGATTCACGTTATACGAACGCAAACATCACTGTCGTAATTGTGGCCAAGTATTCTGCAATAAATGCAGTCGTTTTGAATCGGAAATCTCACGCTTACGAATATTGAAACCGGTGCGAGTGTGTCAATCGTGTTATGGGCAATTGAGATCAAATTCCGTTGACAATTAGGAAGAGATGGTGGTAACATTTTAAAATTATTAAAGGTTAAAGAAAAAAACACATACACACACAGAAAAGAGTAAATGTACCTTTTACAATAAAAAAAAAAGAGAATTATACCAAATAATAAGAAATATAGAAAAAAAGAGGAAGAAAAAAACAAAATAAAACAACAACAATAAAATATTATTTTAAGGTATAAATATAGTGTTAAAACAAAACAATAATTATAACATACAAACATTACCCCTCTACACTTCTCATATGCTACATAACCTCAAACAAAGGTAAATAATGTATATTTCTGAAGATTCATTTTTGTTGATATAAATTTTTTATAAAGAATATCGAACGCGTTTTCTATGACAAGTTTTCTAAGCATACATTATTTTGGTTGAAAGCTATATTTTGAGCAATTAAAACGAAGAGAAAACTTGTACAAATAAAAGCGAGAGCCTTAAAAGAAACAGATTAACCAAAGCTAATGAAGATTATATTTTGAAGTTTGCTTCATTTGTGAACCGCTTAAGCAAATACTTGAATACTATTATTCACTTAGTCTCTCATGTGCTCTCTGGTCTTTGTATTGTATGTAAATTATTATGATTACTATTAAAGCTACTAATTATATATTATTTATTTAAACATGAAGACATCTTTATGATAAAAAGGCTGTTTACTAATTATTATTTATAAAGAAACACGAGGAAGACAACAAACAAAAATGAAACATGATTTTGTAAATCTGTAGTTTACAAAATGTCTGCTTCATCGATTACGAAAACGCTCGATGATAACGAGAAATCATATTTATATTTAAATTTAGTTTTAATTTTTAATATTTTATAAATATGCAATTTTATTCACAATTATTTATATGTATGTTTGTGTCTTTAGTTAAATTTCATTTTGTATGCTTTGTTTTTATATTCTTTAATTTATTTTATAAATATACTGCTTTAGTATCACCTATTCGTTTTGATTTTACTAAAATTAAAGAGAATTTT
>JAHXMU010000268.1:328089-389010 GCA_019455685.1 Philornis downsi | reverse complement strand
CACTTGCGAAGCACTTGGCAAATTGGTCTAATGGTGCACAAAAGTAAATTTTTCAGACAAAGGACAGAAAAGCAATTTTCACCAGAAAGAAAATCAATGATATCAGTGATAACATAGCAATGATGTTATGACGTTATATATCGACGCTGTCCTTTTTCCAAGTGATTTTTAGTGCATATTTTTATATAATCACGGACACAATTTGAGAGGTCCTTTAAAAAGTTAATGACTTGCGATGACCCTTTGCGGTATTTATTAACTATTACTATGTATAGCTTTTAATTAATGTATAAAAGGTACAGTTGTTGAAAAAAATATTGGTTTTAGCCTTCGGATAGAAAGGTATTTGCATCATGGGTCGATTTCACTCACTCGTGGTATATACCGGAAGCGATATTGTGCCAACACATTGTCCAATAAATAGTTGAGCCAAAAACGCCCTCTTATCGCACTTTATAGCGGGTTAGTACGTTTTTTCGGATAGAAAGGTATTTGCATCGCGAGTCGATTTCACTCACCCGTGGTATATACCGGAGGGGATATTGTACCGACACATTGTCGGATAAATAGTTGAGTCAAAAACGCCCTCTTATCGTACTTTATAGCGGGTTACCCCTTCTCCGGTTCCAAAAGTAAAGTTAAAGCTTTGATTTCGATGAACTTTTTATAATATTTGGAACTTGCCATTATGTAGGAAATACAATGTAATTTAAATGACAGTCTCTGTCTGGATTTGTTGCACCAGTAAATCCTTTTGAGGTAATTTTTCGACCACTTTTCCCCACATTTCGGGACGGAATCTCAGCGATAACTTGACTAATGTTGGTTCATAAATGCACCAACATTTGGTGATTATCCCCGTGAACACGGTCTTGGTGGCCAATTGACGTCGCCAAAACGTGAAATTACGCTTTCTGGAAACTTTTCATGCAATAAGGCCGAAGTCGGTCGTGTTGTGTGATTTGTGGTTCGTGGCATCGTCTTTTTGAAACCACATATCATCCAGTTCATAATATTCAATTGCAGACCAAAAGATGTCTGTTATCATACGGCCATAACCTCTGAATTGACGCAACGGTTCTTCCAGCGTCACTTTCGAAAAAATGCATCCGAATGACAGCTCTAGACCATAAAGCACACCAAAAGACACTTTTTTCGGATGCAAAGGCTTTTCAACAATCACTTTTGGGTTCTGCAAACCCCATAAGCGACAATTTTGATTGTTGACGTAACCACCGAGTGAGAAACGAGCTTCATCGCTGAAGAAAATTTTGTTCGAAAAATCTGTATTGAAAGCCTGTTGCTGTAGCATTGTGAATGGTCAGCTGGCTTTAATTGTTGCGTGAGCTGGACTCTATGTGGATGGAGGTGGAAATCCAAATTCAAAATACGCCATAATTTGGCGTAAGATAGGCCCAATTGCTGAGAATGCCGTAGAATTGTCAAATTCGGATTATTCTCTAACTGGAGCGATATTTTTGGCAGTGCGTACATTGCAATTATGGACAGAGGCTTTCAGCCTCTTTAAATTTCTGTACAATATTGCCAATTCCTTGCACAGTAAGTCAATTATGACGACCGTAATTACCCTGTAATGCACGAAAAGAGCCTACGTTTAAATCATTACCTTTGCAGTAAGTTTTAATTATTTTTACGCGCTCTTCGGTTGTTAAGCGATCCATATTCGTAAATGGCAAACCTTTCACTGAATTAATGGCACTTAAGATGACAGATATTTAACAGCTGATTGCCTTGTCAGGCCGGCGGGTTTGAAACCACTAAATGGACAACTCTGCGTATCGATACTGCCAATTTTTCCAGTAAAAATTGGTATTTTTAAGAGTCTTCAATGATCGTACTCAGTTAATTAAGGCGGTTATTTAAAAATTATATGAGCTAAGTGGAATTACTTCAGTTGAGAAATAAATGCGAAATTATTGCAAACTCTCGAAAAAATCGCATTTTCTGCAGACAGATTCAGCTTTTGCATGTCAAGATTTTTTTTCACATTGCCTATTTTGGCCAAGTTTTTACTTAATTTGACTTTACACTTAGAGAAAGGAAGGTATTTGTGTTTTAGCTACAATCCAAGATATCATCCATTTGTTTTGTTTTTGTCGTGTATTATCGAAAAATTGTTATAAAAATTTTAAAAATCGATCGTAAAGCTTTGTTTTATCGGTTCAAAAAACGCAGTTTTTATTATGAAAATTTGGTTTTATTTACTATGTATGATATACTTGGAGTACAGACGACCATTTTGAAAAGTGAAAAGCATAGGCCCATGTTTCGATATTGCCTCCACAAAAGCGGTTCGCCCAAGCCAAGTATAATCGCATTTATTTTATACAAATTATATAAAAATATATTAGTATTTGTGCATGTGATTTAGTTAGGGGTAACCTTACAGACTCCAGCCGAGTTGGAGTCCGTGGGCATGCCTCTGGTCACTTGCAAGGTCTTACTGCGAGATAGAGCATATTGAGCAGCAAATGGTAGGTGGGCGTCTGTTCGAGACTGTAATCAATCCAGACAGATGAGACCTCGCCTAGATCTGAAGCGTTCACACTCACTGCTGTCGCTATTAAGACCCGACGTCTCATTGCTTGTATCCGTCATGACAGGACACTGTCAGATTGGAAGACATGCAGTGAAATTGAAGGTTGCGTGAGATGTGAAGGTTTACTAGTAACTTCTGCAGGAGTTGTAGGGATGAAGATGAGAAGGACTCCATAGAACACCTTCTCCTCAATTGCCCTGGCGAGGATCAATAGACGATACAAATATTGTACGACTTAAGAACTTCTTGGGGCGCTAAGGATGGTTCAACGGGAGAAATTAGGGATGTCCTTATCTCTAATTTTCTTGGTATCACAATGGTTTATACAGTGAGTCTGTCTATTCTGTGAGATTGCCACATTGACCTAACCTAACCTATGTGATTTGGTTGAATCAGGGAGTAGTCATTTAGAAAATTTAGAGGCATTGTGAGGCATATAGGCATAGAGGTATATAAACGGACAGTTCCGGTACGGTTTCAATGCTTCCATAAGATGAAATTTTTATTGAAGTCGAACTATATTTTGTCTATATTGTTTGGCTGGATCGTGCAATCGCAAATTTTCCGTTTATCATTACAGACGATGATGATGAATATTATAATGTGGCCATGACCGATTATAATCTGGCGACAGCTGAATATTTATGTAATAAATTTTTGTTTTGTTTTGCCAAATTTTTAATTTTAGCAAATTTTTTTTCCAGGTAAGAAATTAGACAATATTTAATCCAGTGCTTAAAAAAGTGAGTAAAATTTTTTTACCATTATTTCTGAACTAAAGTTGTTGATTATCATGAAACAGTATAAAAAGAAATCAAATATTTTATATAGCTTAAAAAGTTAAAATTTTTTGTAATATTTTTTCAGCGTTTTTAGAATTTTACCACAAATTATTCTTAATAATTAGTATTTTAAAATACTCGTAAGTTTGATTGAAGCAGAATTCTTCGTTTGGACGCAGTGGGCAGTGGACTGCACATTTTGGCTTTCTGAAATTCGTTTGAAAAATAAGGTTGCAAATTTTAGAAAGTCCTGGAAGATACCAATGTGCGGGTATAAGTTTGGTTAAGGGAAAATTCTTGGTTTAGGCACAGTGGGCAAAAATGTTATATGTCAACTTCATATATAACTGAAGAATTTGGCGTTCTGAAATTCGTCTGAAAAAACAGGGTGCAAATTTTTTAAAGTCCTCCAATATGCCAATGTCCTGGTATATGTTTGATTGAGTGGAAATACTTCGTTTAGGCACAGTAGGAGAAAATGTCAACAGGAGGGTATACCAATTGAACTTAGAGAAATCGGTGTTGTGAAAATGTTCTGAAACATTTGGATACCTAATTTGGAAAATATATGGCATTAGCTATGTCCTGTAATGATTTTGGTTCTCCTAATGTGCTTTAGTCGTGGACAATATCCTATATCTTGGAAATGAAGAAATCAGCAATTTTTGGTATTTTGTTGCATTTAAGTATGTTAGTTTACAGAAGTATATGAAGTCTAAAGAGTTTTCTTGGTTTTTTCTTTTAAATTGGTTGCATAGGTTTCTCTAAACCGATAAAATCGTAGTTTTTAAATATACTCTCATGTTTTCGTCTTAACAGAGCTCTGTTCACTCTTTAACAGAGCTCCGTAATCAAAATGCGGTTTGTGCCTTTTGCTAGTTAAATTCGAACTTATTTTCACGCGCACTGAAACGCAAATAATTCCAAGTTACTGGATCTTACAATTTGGATTTGAAAATAATTCGCGCACCAAATTATATTGCTTTACCAACATCCATACATCCAAACAAATCCACACAAACGGCAATAACGCCAATAACATACAAAACCAAGATTTACGAACTGATGTTTGCAAAAAAATGGACAACTTGTATTTACGTTATTTGACGTTCTCCTTCTTCCTTAACTTCTTTGTTTACTTTTGCGTAGGGGAACTTGGTTGTATTGTTATTTTCCATACTTTTCTACTACTTTTTTTACTACTTTTTATCCCCGTTTAGCTTAGCGTGTAAAATTATCCACGTTAGCGTATACCGGATGGCTTTTGTATGGCGAAACGGGTATAAGATACCAAAAAAACGCAACCATTACTGTCTGAGTGCAATTTAAAAATTTCATACATTTCAAATTTATACCGATTTTCCATACTAGCGATTCCTCGAAAAACAATCAATATCTTAAATCAATAAATTCTGAGTTAAGTCGTTTTTCCTTGTAAGCATAGAATTATTTGAAGTCATTTTCATTGATGATGCGATGATACGATGATAATGACAACAACAATTGTCTAATTTTACGTGGGTCTCGCTTTAACAGCCTTGTTCAAGGTGTGCCATCACACATGGGACTATTTTTGAACGTGTTTGCGACAGCCAACGCCCCTTTGGGGAACTCAAACTAATCCCGGAAGAATTAGTCGAAGCACCTTTGAGATAAGAAACATATCCCCTTGGAAAATTTCCTCAAGGTTTGCTTCCTCACTCAGCCAAAGTACCTTTGAAGTCACTGGTATGAAGTGAACTTCCTCCCGGTTAGGAGTGAGGACGATGATAATGACAATACGATGTAAAAGTTTTCAACTTACCTATTGATCCCGTTAGGGCAGCTGGAGCCCAATGCATAAAAATCCCCGCCAAACTTAAGGCTGCACCCAGAAATACAACAATAATGGCAAATATTGTAACTCGCCACGATGATACTGTGGGTATACGTGCGGTTCTGTCCAAAGGACCCGCCGTTGTAACTTTAACTTTTTGGCGATACTCATCCACTATAGCATCAATATCGGTAGACGTGTCAGAATCGCTGTTGTCAAATTTATCAGGATATTCAAAATCAGAAGGCTGAAAAAGGGAACAAATCAAATGAATAAAATGCTAAGGAATACAATTAAATATAAATTCAAACAACCGGTGGTTCTCCATCTGATAGTATAGTAGATTCCATATCCTTGCTTTCCCTTTGGGGACATGGTGAAGTCGGTTCACCCAACAATAGCCATTCTTTTTCCACTTCCTGTTTATTTTTTGATTTTGTTTTAGGTTTCTTATTCGGCACTTGCTTACTCACACTTAAGTTCCATAGGCTTCGCTTTAGGCGTGAAGCTGAAGAGCTGTGGGTTATGGGTTCGGTATTTAAACGGCTATACGACAGAGAAGAGTCGTTGTCTAAAAGAAATGATTATGGAATGAAAAATCGTCTACTGATGTAGCGATGAACGGACTTACTGCTTTGTAATATAAATTTGGGACGGAAGGGTGTATAGAGCAAATAGAAAGCTCGGAAGAAGGCGGCGGACATATGACTGGCAGCCAGCATATGACTGAGATTTTGTAAAGGGCAAGCAAAAGATAACATGGCGCAAAGACTTCCTGTTGGAAATAATCGGGGGGGAAAAATATTACTAATATTGATGAGCCAAATTTGACAAGCGACCAAATTACCCGCTATAAATACGGCTAATACGGGATTTCCACTTTCTGAACTTTCATAGGCAATCTGCTTGGTTAATATTCTCCATTCAGAGGTGGCAAATCGCACAATGATACGATACAATTCCGGAAACAATTCTAAAAATGCTCCCGTCACTGTTAACATCAGCATACAGGCAGCAGCTGGTACTAATTTATGGAAGTTGTTGTCATCCAATATATGGAACAAAGGGACGGCTATATAATCTTCAATTTGCCTAACACATCAAGGGGAATATTGTAGTTATATAGTTGATAGTGGTATACTATGCATATGTACTTACTTATAATGAACAATAGTTGTTAAACAAGAAGAAGCCAATAGTAGTGATATCGTTACCAACAGAATCATAAAAAATCCGGTAAAACGTTGCCAACCGGTTTTCTGTGTTGGATACTCACTGGGGAAGGAGAACGTTAATAAGGCAGTAGCTGTGAGAAACTGGAAAGAGAAGAATGTTGTCAAACAAGGCATATTGATTTAAATAATTAATGTTGTTAATTAAATAATTTTAATACTATTATATATGATATTGAAACATTTTTCGGCCACTCTGGGGACAGATGTCGTAAAAATTCGCTAGTGCCGATCCTGTAATATTAGGCGTTGTTAAATCCAGAGCGTTTTTTTCGACAAATTGGCAATTTTTTGAACTTTGAAAAACGAAAATTCTGTTTTCATCATTTCTGTATTTTGCATGAACAAAGAGAATGGTTATTAGGGAAAGCACTTTCGACTGTAATGTACTGAGATGAGATTATTCTGAACTTACAAACAAAAAAAAAAAAAAAAAAATGACTTAGCTAAAAATTTTCCATTTTGAGATGCGTTTTTCAAGAAATCGCTATTATGGGAATCTGATATAACTTTCGAAATATACAGAATTTTGATAACATGTGTCTTAAGGGCATAAATAATATAACAATAACAAAGAATTAAAGATATTACGTAATTTATCAAAAATCGCTGTTTTGAAAAATATCTAAAAATTCTGAACTACATCAAATTTTGGAATACTCGTTTGAATAAACTCGACTTTGTCCTAACTCAACTTATGAGGGCGGTCCCAAAGCTGACGGGTCGAAACGACCCGAACCTATTTAAATGGGTAAGAACATCACCTTTCTTGGTATGAAGGTCGTGGTTCCGATATAATGTGTCCAATGGGCCACTTTTGGTTAGCAGAACTAGGGCTGTGGAGGGAACCAAACGTAATGTTACGGTGCCCAAAAGTAAACGATCTCAATGAATTTGCAAACATGGAAAACATTTTAATTAAAATTTTAAATTTAAAATTTTTTTTTAAATTTCAAAATTTTAAACATGGGAATAATTTTAATTGAATATCTTCATTTGAAAGGTCTCAGCCGAACCGATATTAAAGCCGAGCTATATTCTATTCTGAGAGATTCTGCACGTTCGTTTACGATAGTAAAATATTGGGTAGCTGAGTTTAAACGAGGCCGTACAAGCTACCAATTGTGGTGTCCAACGAAAGATGCGGTTAATAAAATTCTCTAAATGATATTAGATAATCGTTGGCTGAAGGTGAGTGAGCTAGCTGAAATGACAGGCATTTTCAAAAAGTCCTATACATCGTATATTGACCGAAGATTTGCAGACGAGAAAGCTGTGCGCAAAATGGATGCCGCGTTTACTTTCAGTAGAGCAAAAACAGTGTCGTTAAGATGTTTCAGTAGAGTGTTTGGCGATGTTTCCCGCCAATAAATCCGAGTTTTTGCGTCGATTTATAACCAAGGATGAGGAGTGGCTCCACCACATTATACCTGAGACAAAGGAACAGTCGAAGCAGTGGGTTAGAAAGGGAGAATCGTCTTCAAAGGAGGCGAAGACGTTTCCATCTGCAGGCAAGGTCATGGCATCTGTTTTTTGGGGTGCGCATGGAATTATTTTTATGGATTATCTTCAGAAAGGGCAAACAATCAACGGCGAATATTATACTAATTTATTACACCGTTTAGGTGATGGAATTATGGAAAAAAACCGTTCTTTCATCAAGCCAATGCTCCAGTTCATATATTCACTATTGCGGTGGCCACAATTAGTGAATTAAAGTTAGTTTATTCGCCAAAGTTAGCTCACTTGGACTATTTTTTATTTTCAAACTTAAAAAAAAACAGCGCGTTGGTAAAAAATTTGCCAGCAATGAAAAGGTGGAGTCTATGGTTGATTGCTATTTTAAGGGGTTTGACAGTTCTTACTATGAACAGGTTATAGAAGCTATTGAATATCGCTGGAAAAAATGTGTCGAGCTATGTTGAAAAATAAAGACAATTTTTCTTAACGTTTTGGTGTCTTTTTTGTTAGATCGGCTAGTTTTGAGACCACCCTATATCGCTACTAATAAAATAAAAAAGGACTTAAGTAATGTTAAGCCATTGTATGAGAAAGTTTCTTTCATGCTTTGGTTTAGATTCTGCAGCGATAATATTTGACAAAATCTTGTGGACATTGTTTTATATAAAGTGTCGCATAAGTAACGTTAACAGCGACTATATTGAATGCGTTTTTATGCATCATTTGGTTTTAACTCGTTAACCAATTGCATCTTATATGGGAAAAGATGTAACACATGTAAAATTCTTTGCAAAGACCGCCTAGACCTCTCTAACTGCTGAGAACGTCGCCTGGTGGAAGTTTCGGAGTTTTCCTCAATACTTGCTTGCACTCGAGCAATGGTCACTTCATTTCGAGCTGCACGAGGTCTTCCAGCACGCGGAAGATCACAGACAGCCCCGTGTTGCACAAAACGCTGAATCAATCGCTAAATTGTTGTAGCGCTAGAAGCATTTCGAACATGAAAGAAATTTCGATATGATCTGGATAATCGAATGCTAACTTTCAAAGTAAAATTTAGCAACTTTGGTTCTTCGTTCTGTGCTGAGCCTTTCCATCAACAATTTTCCAAGTACTATTTAGTTAGTTCCGTAAAGAGATGAAAAAGAAAGACTTAAACAAAAAATGTATTCACTGATCAAATCTTAACGTTCTTTATGCGCCACCTTATAGATTCCTTTGGTTCGTAGTCTGAAGTCTTACTAAAGACATCCACATAATTAGGTGATATCGCCCGCATGTTACACCTGCGTGCCTCAGTGTCAAGGACGATATGCCAATTCATCGCAATATGGGCGAGATGATCAAAACCGCCCTTTTCCCATATTTCTCATATAGAAAATCAGCCCGTTTTTCAGTGAAAATGCATATTTGTAGTACCTTTTTAATAACCTCGCTCGAATTTAGGGCGATTCCTTAAAAAAGTTTCTTAGTCGGATAAAATTTAACATTCTAAAGTGCATACATTTTTGCAGAGGAAAGTTAAACTTTTATAATAGCAACTTTATGCACTGAATTGATTTTTCCAATTTTGCAATCAGCCTGATTACGGCAATGAGACATTTTCTAGAAGTATTTGAATCTCCTACCGCAACAGATTCATTCTCTATCGAGCTTTGAGCAGAAATGCTTTACATGTTTTCATGGAGATTATTTTTTACGATTGTTTAGAATATATTAGTTTATTGAAATAGAATAGTTTAGTTTAGTTGTTACAAACGTAATGACAAAATCAATACACCTTCATCCCATGGAAGAGGGTACATAAACAATTTTCCAAACGTTGACATAAAACAGTAGAATAACTGCAAGTGAATTTAAAAAGCGTAAAGGGGGTATTCGTGGCACAAGTTGTTTACATTCATTTAAGCGAAAAACATATAAAACTTTTGAGACTTTCTGTCTCCATGTTGATTTCCTTTAAAATTGCTTGTTCTCCTCCACCTCAAATATTCAGTTATACTTGTTTGAAAACATGTTAACATCAGAGCGAAAAAGATGACGTTTATTCATAAAAACATGACATTTTCATAAGTTTTACGAAATCTGTTGAAATATATTTTCAATTTTTTAGGAAGTTGTTTTCAACAACATCTATTTAAAACTATTTAAATCTGTTTTGATATTTGTCTTCTAATGAATTTCAAACTGGTTACACTGAATTGAAGTTATAGAGTGATGAACTTATTCTGTCAAAAAGGACCGGCAATTGAACATCTATAGGGTGATGCATAAGCAACATTAGGATTTGATCAGTGAATACATTTTTTGTTTAAGTCTTTTTTTCCGTCTTTTTACAGAATTAAATAAATATTACTTGAAAAATTTATGATGGAAAGGCTCAGCACAGAACAAAGAATCAAAGGTGTTCAATTTTACCTTGAAAATCAGCATTCGGTTATTCAGATCATATCGAAATTTCTTTCATGTTCGAAATGCTCATAGCGCTCCAACAATTTGCCGATAGGTTCAGCGCTTTGGGCAACAAAGAGCTGTTTGTGATCTTCCGCGTGCTAGAAGACCTCGTGCAGTTCGAAATGAAGTGACCATTGCTGGAGTGCAAGCAAGTATTGAGGAAAACCCCGAAACTTCCACTAGGCGACGTTCTCTGCAGTCAGAGAGGTCTAGGCGGTCTTTGCAAAGAATTGTACATCATTTTACATCTTTTCCCATATAAGATTGGTTTACGAGTTAAAACCAAATGATGCACAAGAACGCATTCAATATAGTCGCCGTTAACGTTACTTAAGCGCCACCCTGTATAAAAAAATATTTCTAGGTGATTGCTAGAATTTTTGTTGTTGCTAAATTGTAATCCTTCAGCTTAAGCGCAATCTGTCATTTAATTTCTTTTTTACAGTATTCGATTTTGCCAACTCATCTCACGATTTTTATGAAGAATAAAAATATCGAAATTTGTCTTCAATTTTGTATTGCAAATTGAATTTCGTGTGTCGAAACGGTGAACTGATTTCATCAATATCATCTGTATGTGAGAGATGCGATCGAGATGCGTTAGAAAATTTCCGTCTTTCTTTTCGACCATCAACGTATTAACATCGATAAAGTGAAGATAATGGCAGCTGAAAATCATCAACTAAATTTGAGAACGATGGTAACTGAAAACCATTATATAAATTTGAGAAAGATATATGCTGTTACACGTCACACGAGTAAATTCATAACGTTTTCGCCATTATTTGAGTATGAAACTCGCTGTCACTTATTTAGTTCCGAAACATTTGAATTTTCTTCAAGACCATGCTAGAACGAGTCAATTCTCACCCCACATTTATAAAATGCTTTGTATTGCAGCTGGTGATAAGACCTGGATTTAGGAGTTTTACATGCCAATTGTGCAGTGTCTGGAAAAACATGTCAAAGACGATCAAAAATCATGGTAATATTGGCTGCTTTTTTTTTGCGATTACGCTGTTGGGCCGTAATCGAAGTTCTGCCAGAAGACAGACAGACAGTAAATATAGAAAGTATCTGGGCATTATGCAGCGTTTCAGAGAACAAAGTCATTGAAAAAATCAGATTTGTGTAAGGAAAACTAATGAATTTTACACCCGAATGACACACCATCCCATAAGGAAAAATGTCGATGAATTTTAGCATAATAACATTACATTTTCATTATATCGTAAGAATTGCTTTAGAACTACTGAAAAGTCAACATAAAAGATTGGGGAGTTTATATGCCAAATACAGATTAAATGCATTGTTTTCAACTCAAATTCAAATAAATTCTGGATTTTAAGAAATCTTTACTATTCTCTTTTTTCTACGTTATCCATTTGCTAGATCGAAGCAATGAAAAACGATTATCATAGACTACATAAAGGAAACTTAATTTAATATCTCATAAACAATAATCCTGGATATAGAGGCGCATATTCATAATAAACTGTATATGCTTTTTTTTATAACTTCTCCGTGGCGCTTTAATCTTAATTCCCCTGAGAGCATCACAGCATCCACATCAAAGGATATGAGCAGAGTGTGTTCTAAGTGTCCTCCATTAATGTCATAATATAAATAAGGTTGTTTATTTTTTTTTTTAGCTTCGTTATGAAATGAATGATGTTGACGATGATGAACATGAAAAACAATTGTTGGACCACTTACACTTTGAAAACCACTCGGTTGCAATATGGTCTCATGCCAGGCGATGGCATCGCCATTCCACCAACCGACGGCACTTAAAATGGCATTTAAACCAAACATGGCCAGAGCCATTATGAAGCTGAAAGCCTTTGAGTGCTAAAACGTTGGGTAGAGATTGGCAAATAAATGAGACGGAAATACATTTATATTAATAATTTATTTATAAAATGCATTAATAAATTACACCAACCACCTAAAAGAACCATCGCTATGGCCAAGAGAAATAAATTAAATTTAAAACAAATGGAAATCTTATCATACCTCTAGGCCCAGCATAAACATGCCGGTCACAAGAAAGACGACCGCAACGCCCAACACATCGGGCCACGGTTCGTTGGCTGGTGAATTGCGTCCTAAAAGTATACCCCAAATCCCATCATTACACAAAAGTCAAGTAAGCGTTTTTTCTTTCTGCTGCTATCGTTCGTGCTTACCCAAAATCATTATACGAGCTAAGCCACCCGTCATGGCATCCAAACACATGCTTAACGTTCGCGCCAAAGCCCCACAGGCACAGAGTATGGCCAGCATTTCCATCCATGTGGCCAAGAACAGACAGCCAAAGTCGAATTTGTTACTAGCTCGTATGTACGGCATTTGTAATGTTCTCAGACTCGTTTTGCAGCGGGCTAGAATGAAATCAAAGAAGGCGCATGAATAGTTTCAGTCGGTTTCGTTTACAAAGCAATGACTTTTTAAATATTTACCCGCCAACACTGCATAAATTGTGGCCATTATGGTGGCTAATACCACACATGGTGCTGTAGTTTCATTGTACGCGATTAAATAGACTAAAACGCCAGAACCCAAAGCCACACGTGCCCCACTGCCATTTGAAAGGGAATCCAATAGAAAACTGCTAAAGGGAAGAAGACGTGAAGTGGAGAAAGAAATGTTAGGAATGACCAAAAGCAATAATATTTTTGATTGATATTTAGATGTATGCAAGGACAGAGGAAAATGTGAGAAATCTATCTCACTACAATATATGGATAATGCGGTTTTAGTGGTATTTCGGTGCCTATAAATATCACCACATATTTGCTGTAGGCTATTCTAAGATTAATTCATCTTCTTCACAGAGTGACTATTTTTGCGTGTTTCCAGTTTATATCCTATTTGCACGTATAAATCGATTTGGCTCAAATTAAGAGTATTGAATTACTTTAATGTCAAAAATGATTATATTATTATTCTTGCTGTTTTTTTTTCTTATAAAAATGCAACCTTATTATTAAAACATATTTACAAATGATTCATTGAAAGTGTTGCCCTTTGCTAGCTACTACATTTTCCCATATTTCCTGCAAAGCTAGAATTCCGTCACTATAAAATTGTTCATCTTTCGAGGCCATCCACGAATCTAGCCATTTCTTGATGTCGTCATATGAGCCAGACCGTGTGCCATCAAACGGAACGAGTGATAATCGGACGGCACAATATCTGGAGGATATGGTGGATGTGGCAAGACTTCCCATTTCAGCGTTTCCAGGTAGGTTTCAATAGGCTTGGCCACGTAAGCCCGATCGTTTTCATGTTGAAGAATCACTTTTTCGTGCCTCTCCGCTTGTTGTGGGCGTTTCTCGCGCAGAACTCGGTTCAATCACATTAATTACAGTCGATACCGATCCCCTGTGATGGTTTCCCTTGGTTTCAACAGCTCGTAATAAATCACACCGACCTGGTCCCACCAAATACAGAGCATAACTTTCGTAGCGCTCATGACTTTCTTTTCTTTGAATTGCTGTAATGAATCCATTTTTCATCACCTGTTACAATACGATGAAGAAACAGTCCTTCCTTTTTTGTCACTGAAGCAGTTGTTTACAGACGAAAAAACGATGCTCAACGTTTTTTGGGTTCATTTTATAAGGAACTCAAGTTTCTTGCTATTGAATCATTCTCAATGCGTACAATCGCCTGGAAAGAGCTTGTCGGCAAGCTCTACCTGCGTTTGACAGGGATCCCCATCAAGCAATGCCGTCAATTCAGTGTCTTTGAAGGTTTTTTGTCTTCCTTCACGCGAACAGTCGTCAACATCAAAATCACCGTCTTTAAAGTGACCAAATCAATCTCGACACGTTGTTTCACCTAAAGCAGCAGCTCCGTAAACGTTTTAAAGCTCTCAATGAGCTTCACGCGCCGTTTTCTTCGATTGAAAGAAGAAAATCAATACTTCCCGCATATGGCGATTATTTGGCACAAAATCATACATATTCATACAACCAAAAGGATATGACGTCAAAAAAATATCACTATTGTGTCGAGGCTGTATGTTTACAATATGCCTAAGCTTCGCTCATGATGTTTAGGTTATGGCAGAATTGACTAGCGCTTACAGTTGGCGCCATCTATTAGCAAACAGCGGGAACTTAGTTGCGCTTCTAATATATGTGTTTGTATGTAGTAGTATTTGCTACAACATTATTCGGTTGAATTGTTTTTATTACAGAGAAAGATTATATTCTTAATTTCACTCAGTTCTGTCCATGTTTGCTTACCTACTGCTTGCAACCCCAAACCCAACATTCAGTCTCTCAAGTGATATGAATGGTATGAAAAAAAAGAAAAATTTTTGGGATTTTCTTTTAAAGGATTCTAAATTTTGTGTTTGTGATTTTTCTAACATTTTCAAATTGACGGAATATAAACTAAAGAAATATCAGTGTGTTCGTTTTTGGAATTTATAGTCGATCTTTAATATAATATTTTGTTGCTAGTTCTTAATCCGGTTCAAGATCAGTTTTCTATTAGCAATTGTTTATTATTGCTAATGAAATATAATTTGAAAAAAATGTGAAATTGACTTTACTGACACAGCTGGCTAGACGGCTAGCTATTTCGACATTCGCCAAAATGCCATCTTCAGCGTCCTAAATGCGCTTCTTTCACGATAAATTACGAAGGCGGACCAGAAACTAGTCGACCAGGGGTATAGATGGAGTCAGTAGTTTGAAAAAAAAAAAATATTTTCGTGAAAAATTGGAGCTTTATAAAATGTATGTTTCAAGTTTTAAGACACCACGTTGTTTAATAACTTTATTTCAGTCGTCAAAAGTAAAAGATCTTAGTGAATTTGTGAAAATGGGAAAAGTGGTCACTGTTAAGTTGTTGAATGTTTCTTTCCATTTGGAAGGTCTCAGTCCAACCAATATTAAAGTCGAGCTAGATTCTGTTCTGGGGGAGTCTGCTCCTTCATTTATGATAGTAAAATATTGGGTAGTAGAGTTTAAACGAGGTCGTATGGGCTACCAATTGTGGTGCCCACGTCAGACACGGTTAAGAAAATCCATTACATTTTATTGGACGATCGTTGGCTGAAAATGAGTAAGCTAGGTGAAATGATAGGTGTATCGAAAAGCACTATACATTGTATATTGACCGATAATTTGAAGATGAAAAAGTTGTGCGTAAGATGGATGCCGCGCTTGCTATCAATAGAGCAAAAACAGCGTCGTGAAGATGTTTCAGTAAAGAGTTTGGCTATGTTTCCAGTCAATTAAGCCGAATTTTTGCGTCGATTTAAAACCATAGATGAAGCGTGAGTCTACCACTTCACATCTGAAACAAAGTAAAAGTCAAAGCAGTGGACTGGAATGAGAGAATCGTGTCCTAAGAAGTCGAAAACGGTTCCATCTGCAATCAAGGTTATGGTGTCTGTTTTTTGGGGGTGAGCATGGGATTATTTTTATTGATTATCTTCAGAAAGAAAAAATCATTAACAGCAAAGATAAAGTTAATTTATTGTAGTATGCTGCAGTGGACTGGAATGGGAGAATCTTGTCAAAAGAAGGCGAAGACGTTACCATCTGCAGGCAAGATTATGGCGTCTGTTTTCTTGGGATGCGTATGGGATTATTTTTATGGATTATCTTCAGAAAGGGCAAACCGTTAACGACCAATATTATGCTAATTTATTGCAGCGTTTAAGTGATGAAATTATGGAAAAAGACAGCATTTGGCGAAAAAGAAGGTGTTGTTTCTTCAAGACAATGATCCAGTTCACACATTCCCTAATGCGATGACCAAAATTAATGAATTAATGAATCATCACGCTTCTTATTCCCCGCATTTAGCTCCCTCGGACTGTTTTCTATCTCCAAACTTCAAAAAATTGCTCGATGATAAAAGTTTTGCCAACAAAGAATAGATGGAGTCTGCGGTTGATGGCTATTTTAAGGAGTTTGACAGTTTTTACTATAAACAGGGTATAGAAGCTATTGAATATCGTGTATGGAGCTAAAAAAGACTATGTTGGAAAATAAAAAGAAAATTTCCATCATCTTTTTTGTGTTTTCTTTGTTAGGTCGGCTAGTTTGGGACGTAAGTGTAGAGGTCATTGTTTCATTTATCGACAGTGTTTTCAAATATTATACATCCTATTAAAAGTTTGCCCAATATTGACGTTTATATCGTTATTAAAAAAATGGAATGTGCTATTAAGTTTAAATGCAAGCACGTACAAAATCAATGGCTCTTTAATCCTCTCCTCTGCTGCTCATAAGATATATTACACATTGCTGATTTTATGATAGCCGTAAACCATTTATTGCTAATTGTTGTATATGAGTTATAAACTCATTCTAAGTACTGTACTCTTACATACATACATATGTATATCTTCTTTGAATTAATAATTACTTCTCTCCTAGGACAACTAAGCCATGACATTGGTTTGTCGTCATCATAATTATCCTTTTTGTAGAATGTCGTATTTGCGTGTAAAGATAACCTTAACATTCATTTTATCTATTCTATTCTTGAGCGTTATTCACACAAAAAAAAAACTCGTGAAGAATATTCACTTAGGGACATGAGTATGTCCACTTTTGTGTAATCCGACTTGTACACATATTTACATATCAATGATCATACAAATATATATTCGTATGTATATACGGAGACATGCACAGGCACTCATACAGTGACAAGGGTCACTTATTATTCTTGTTTTAAATCACTCATACGTCCTGTTCGCCATCACTAATAAAAAAACGAAACAAACACATTGCTAATGTAGTCTGAATTTTCGAAGAAAGTTTGCCTTATGCCTCCTTCCATTAGAAATTCATTAGCCTTTTGGCCATTACAAAATTTGCATAGTTTTAAATTACTTTTTACTCTTAGAGTGACTACGTGCCGGTGTGAGTGTGTGTATTTTTTGTTGTTGTTTAAATTTGCTTGTTTGTGTGTGGGTTGTAATTTTCGTTTCTCCTTTTTTACTACCTTCCACCATCCATTCCTCCATCGACTTTGCCCCGGAACATCCGGTATCATATTGAAGTCCTCTGCATGTGGGTGTGTATGAAAAGTTTAACGTTTGATTTGGCGCCATTTGTTGCCATTACAATTTACAATTTATGTTTTCTCTCTTCCTACGTTAATTGTACAAATATGTGTGTGTGTGTTTTGTGGTCAGCATGGGAGGGAGTCAGTGTTGCCAGGGCAATACTGTGTTTACCACTGGAACAACTTTTTTGCCTATCCTTTACAAATTTAATTACAATTTGACCGAAGTGATTCTGTTCATCGGGACGTACAAAATTCCACTTGTGGATCCTATCTTCGTGGGAGGCACTCAAAATTCCTTTCGCAGACTGTACAAAATACCTTGGTGTATTATTGGACAAGAAGCTGAGTTTGAAACTCAACATTCTGGACAGGGCGGAAAAGGCCACAGTGGCGCTATATGCATGCAGGAGGGCAATAGGGAAGCAATAGGGATTAAAGCTCGCATTATGCATTATTCACTGGTTGTATACGGCAGTACTAAGACCGATAATGTTGTACTGAGTTATCGTCTGGGGGAATGCTCTTCAGAAGTTCACATACTACAAGATACTGCACAAGGTCTAAAGGATGGTTAGTTTGTGCATCACTGGTGCGTTTCGCACCACTCCATTCGATGTCCCAAATGTAATTTAGCATTTACTATCCCTGGACATAATCAATATGCAGACTGTTGCATCTACGGCAGTTAGACTAAGAGAGCTGTCACAATGATCAAACAGTGGTTATGGTCACAGTGTAATTCTCGGCATGGTGTCTGGCATAATAGGCACCTTGGACTACACTCTGCCTGAGCCACTGTTCGACAAGAAGTACCCTATACTTATACCAGATAGAGATACATGGAAATGTAGAACTCATGGTACAAGTCCATATGTCGACTTCTACACTGGCGGCTCAAAATTAAATAATCAAGTAGGTTTCGGGGTCTACTCCATAGACCTAAGGCTATGTATGGCAAGAAGGCTACCTGATCACTGTAGTGTTTATCAGGCCGAACTGTTGGCCATTAAGAAAGTGGCAGAATGGCTGAGATATAACGTCCTTACCATGGTGGGGATTAACATAGTCTCTGACAGTCAAGCTGCCATTAGATCCCTGAATTCTGTCTTCCTGAACTCAACATCAGCCCTGAAATACCACAGATCTCTTAATGAAACGGCTTAGCATTTCAGCATTCATCTTATGTGGGTGCCGGACCACAGGGACATACCAGGGAACTGCAGAACTGGTAAGACTAGAGACAACCTTACAGACTCCAGCCGAGTTGGAGTCCATGGGCTTGCCTCTAACTACTTGTAAGCTCCTACTGCGAGATAGATCATATTCAGTAGGAAATGGTAGGTGGGTGTCTGTCCGGGGCTGTAATAAATCCATTTGTCTGGATTGGCCTCGCCTAGATCTGAAGCGTTCACACAAACTGCTGTCGCTATAAATACCCGACGTCTCTTTACTTGTATCCGTCTTGATGGGACACTGTCTAATTGGAAGACATGCAGTGAAACTGAAGGTTACGATAGGTGTGCATTCCAGCTGGAAAGATTTTCGACAAGGAACTCAATTTGCAGCACAGAAATTAGTGTGCAAAACTCCGTTGTAAGGAATTTACTTTTGAAACATAGTAAACTCCTGATGTGATGAATTGGAGAATGAGCTTAGATCACAGGAGGCGCTGTATTATAGATAGAGAAGTCTATTCTAGTCGTCCTCTAAATAAGTAAGAGTAATTTTAGCATTTGTATATCTTTTTCTGCTGTTTTTGTTTTACCAAACCTACTGGCAACACTGTTGAAAATGTGAATGCGTAGGTGGGTGCTTGACTTAGTACGAGTATGTCGATTGTTGTTACATTCCTTTTGCCGTCATTTCCACCCCTCTGTATGGGTCTGGGTGGTGTCGGGTCATTCTCTTGAAATTGTACGCTAATTTATGTTTATGCATTAACACGATTTTAATTGCACCATTTCTCTATCTCAGATTATGGCCATATCATTTACTCTGTTATTGTGATTTTCCTTCGTCAGTCTCGGGGTTAATTAAAACAATTGAAGAGGGAATTAAGCACTGGTCCTAAGAGGTCGTGAAACCTAGTAAGTACCATAGATTAATAATAATAATAGGGTTTGTAACCAAGTTGTATATTGATTAGTGAATAGCGGGATTTAATGGTGAAGTGAGAAAATAAATAATAAGATTAATTTACACCTTAAACAGCACTAGAGAGAAAAAAAAAAATAAGAGATATCTTTCTGGGGTAAGGAAGAAAAATAAATACAAAATTAGCTTTTTGGCATTTAGTTCTTCACATTTGTTATCTTTTCTATGGATTTGAACGGTCAACGTATCACAGGATATAAAGCCGGAAAACCAATATTTAATATGAAAACGGTCACGTACAGAGAAGTAGATGGAAGTTATTTGCCAATACTTAAAAGAGTGGATGGCAAATATAGTGGCATGACAACTATTGGGGTGAGGACTAGATTGACAACCACTAAACCGAAAATAAGTCAGCATAAATTCTACATCTTGATAGCCCTCTGTTAGATGTATTCCAAGGTGGTGGCGGCAAGCTGGCAAGGAATCCTTGTTAATACAAAATAAATGGAATTTTGTGCACCAACTACTGCGTTGATTGATCATCGCATTTTATGTGAAAGATTGAAGTTAGATAGAGTTGACTAAATTGGCTTTTATTTTGCTACTAGCGGACCCGGCGAACTTCGACTCGCCACAATTTAACGCCTTCAGATAAACTCTCGAGTAATAATAAAACACAAATACTTCAAATTTCAATGCGATTTATTTGAGTGGAATCGAAATCAGTAAAGAGCGATATGATGAACAATGTTTTTTGATTTGTTTTCCGGCGCAAAAACAAACAACGAAGACGGTTTCCCAACACGCGCACAGACAACGTACAGCTGACCGTGCGAAAGACAGGGAAATTCGAAATTATTCCCCCAGACTTCCAACGACTGGCCTTGCGATTTATTTATTGTCTTCGTAAAAGCCAATCGAATGGGGAACTGAATCCGCTTAAATTGGAATGGAAGATCAGTTGGAATTCTCGGAATTCGTGGAATAAGGACTTCTTCTTCTTTGAATTTGCCCTCGATAATCGTCACTTGAATCACATTGTTCATCAGTTTCTTGATGGACAACCGCGTACCGTTGCACAATTTCGGATGATTCAGATTCCGCAACATGATTATGATCGATCCTACCTTCAGCTGTAAATTATGCCGCGGTGTTCCTGGCACATCAAGCGAGTTCAAAAATTCCGTCGGATAGTTTGTCGCTTCATCCTCTTCGGTCACGCTGTCAACGGATTTGTACGAATGTAGTTCCCCAGCGATTTGACTTTGAATAATCAAATTCAAGTTATCGACGTCCTTATTCTTCGCTGCTAGTATTGCCATTTCACTAATCCAATCGAGATTTTTATAATTTTGTGCAATGCCGGGGAACACTTTGGTGATGAGTTCCTCCTTCGACGATGTGAACGATGTGAGGTGGTGATTGTGCAGCGCGAACTTGTGCAATATGGGCACGTCTCCATCCATTATGTTCTGCGCGTTCCTCTTGCATTTGATTATGACGGACTTTCTGACTAATTATTGCACTACGTGTACGAAGTCCACGATTTGATCGTCTAATAGGTGGCATTAGTCAAATAACTCTCCCTGTAATGGAATAAAGTCCTTTTTGACTAATCCTATTAAAAAGACAATTTTTTTCAAAAAAAAAAAAAAAACTTACGAAATGAATGTATCGCAATAAATGCCCGCAATCCAATAAGATAACCTCACTTTTTACACGCAAACTTAGTTTCTGAAAAAATGATCGAATTGATAAACGTTGCACTAAATTTCAATTGATCGTACTGCTCGTACTGTGATGTGATACGCGATATATGAGTATCCGAATTCAGTGTAATAATACGCAAAACTCGAATCAATTGCAGCAAGAAAAATAGCCCATTTTTTTAATAGAAAATCACAATGCGAAAAGTGCAGCTGTCAAATTGCGCTCAGTTTCAGCATTGAACGCAGCACAGCGCCATCTGTTATTTGTCTCGTTAACTTCTCCATACAAAATTCACGCAAAACATATTTTATCGCCATAAATATCGTAATTTTCCGAGCTTCACAACGAATTTTTCACTTTTATATCGCGCAAAATCATCAAATCATGTGATAAAATGCAAAATTTCGTCGAAACAAATTGAAAATTTTCACGCTTTTCCGGAATTTTTCGTGTTTTCCACCAACAGTTTTCTATTTTGCCATTCGAAAAGACATTCCGGAACAATTCCATACAAAAAATCAATTTTCGATTTTTTCAATTTTCCGACTTTTCCGGAGGGTTTTCCCAAAATTTTCTTTCGTAAAAACCTTCTCCAGCCAATTACGAACAATTGAGAAAAAATTTGAGCCAAATTGGTCCTGGCGTTCTTGAGTTACGCGCTTACCAACACATTTAGCGATTCATTTTTATATTATAGATACATTTATACTAAAGAATAATCCAATCATCAAACATTTGCCAAATGAATTTTCAAAAAAAAAAAAAAACAAAATTCAGACCTCGCCGCGAATTTTGTCGGCTTGAAATGGATGCCTCGAAATGATAATTTGACTTTTGTAAAGAGTAAAAGATCAAGCGGAATCATGTTACGTAAATACGGTGGTTGTTTGATGATACTTGTTAAGTTTTTGGCTAGAAATTTGTTTAAAATGATGGCCTGGTGAAATAGTGCGACATTGGGGTGTAAACTTCATAAGTCTTTTTGCCACAAATCTGTCATTTTTCGACGAATTTGCTCTCTCAAACTACGCTTAATACTCAGATAATATTCCTTATTTATCGTGTGACTTCCTGGCAAGAATTTCGAATGCGCAATATTTCAATAATCCCAGAAAAGACTCAATATTATCTCCACTATTGCTTGAATTTTGTTTTCGGTTCCGATTCAGTTGAAAAGCACCATTCCGAATTGATTGATTTCCATGTTAGATTCGTAAAGCGATGCCAAATCACCAGATAATACGTGCTATGAATGTGGGAACGGAATTGATTCGTTCTAAAATGTCTTAACCTATCTTTACAAGATTGAGTTTTTGAAAAAAAATTCATGTCTTTTGAAACTATTAGAGACTGCAACGCGGTTTGTACCCAAACAATCGTATAAATTGGTTCGAATTGATTCGCGAGACACAGAAAGTTCAACTACTGTCTTCCTCAAACTTAAATCACATCAGTTCATCGACTATGTTAACTTAAGTAGAAGAATTTGATCTGGATAGCCAGAGCGGAGCAAATCTTCCACAACATCTCGGCCACTCATATGTAGGTGTTTTAGCTACAGGCAGTTCACCAGTAAGTCTTCTGTCACATTTTTTAACGATTTAGTTTACGAAATTCCAATTACAATAGAAAATTTAAGATAAATTCTTTGTTCGATTTTGTATCTCAAAACTGAACTGAATGAAAGGTCGCTCTCCATGTCCGCGTTAATATAGAGGGAAAAAGAATTTTGATAATCCCTTTTTGTGGGTTTTTTTAAATGATTAATTGCCGGTATTTTTCTTTTGGCAAAATGTATAATTTGACACGCTTGCTGGATAGATCGATTGCATTGAAGAAAATAGAATAGATTGAATGTACGCGGTTTATTTATTTGTTCAGTCACACTGATATATATTTTGCTATTTAGTATACAAAACAACTTCATTCAATACAGATTGAAGAATCACAGATCTACAATAAGCTTATTTTAAAATAGTGTTTTTTTTCTGAATGAAAATTGACAAATTAATGTATTTCTATTTAATGGCGACAGTTTAACCGATTCTATTAAAAATCATTCAGTAGATTTCATTAGAAACAAAATTTTCACATTAAAATGTGATGGATGGGATATAACAAAAATGTTATTTGTTTCGACGAATAAAGGTCTGTTCGTTTCAGATGCTGGGCGAACTTGGCAAACCATACGTTTGGAGTGGCTTCACGGTTTCGCTGTGATTATCTCTAACCATGCCAGTCTGGAGGTTAAAAGAAGAATATTTCTTATGAACAGATTTTACTTTGGGCTAAGCAAGCGATTTAATGACAAAGCCCTCTCTAGACTAATTAAGATGCAACTATGCCAGATGTTGGTTTCAACAGTCCCAAGACTCTGGGGAATTTATACAAGTTTTGGGAGCCAGGGGGAGAAATATGCTTCAGAAAATGCATGGACCTATCAGCGTCATCCAAGAGCATTTGCGTCCTATGAATCATGCCTCAGAAACGTTTCACTTCCTGTGAGGTTCTTAAGAGATATTTCATGCTGAATCGTATTGATCCATCTGCACATATTGATTCTGACAACACAATCGTTATCGACAGTCGAGACTATCGACTAACGCTATATATATTAGATGTGCAATAAAGTTCCTGCTGTTTGCCAATAGATGGTACTAGTCGATTCTGCCATAACCTAAACGTCACGGGCCAAACTTAAACATATGGTAAACATACCGCCTCGCCACAATAGTGATTTTCTTTTGACGCCATATTATTTTGGTTGTGTATGATTTTGTGCCAAATAATCGTCGTATGCGGGAAGTATTGATTTTCTTCTTTCAATCGAAGAAAACGGCGCGTCTGAAGCTCATCGACAGCTTCAAAACGTTTACGGAGATGCTGCTTTAATTGAAACAACGTGTCGAGATTGGTTCCATCGCTTTAAAGATGGTGATTATGATGTTGACGACCGTTCGTGTAAAGGAAGATGAAAAACATTCGAAGATACTGAATTAACGGCATTGCTTGATGGGGATCCGTGTCAAACGCAGGTAGAGCTTGCTTTTATATTAGGAGTTATCAGCTAAGCCATTTTCAAGCGATGGCATGCGTTGGGAATGATTCAAATGCGAATAATTTGGGTTCCTTATGAGTTGACGTTGGGGTGCTATTTTTTTCGCCTGTGAACAACTGATTTAATGACTAAAAAAGAAGGGGTTTCTTCATCGTATTGTAATGGAAGATAACAAATGGATTCATTACAGCAATCCAAAGGAGAAAAAGTCATAAGGGCTGCCCGGTCATTCTTCTACGTCGCACACTGGGGCCAAGGCGGAAAAAAAATCGATTATCGAAAGCGCTGATATTGATTATCTAGTTTGTGATTCTCACTATATTGTAGCTGCAGGATCAAGGAACAACATGATTTTTTTGACTGTTTCAGGGGTGTTCCCATTAATTTTGGCCGATTGTCAGAATAATGGAAGTTTGACCAAATTACACTCTACTATAAATGAATGCATATAATTGTGAAAGAGGGAGAAAAAAATTATCAAATTTTTTTCCCTGCTCTACGATGGCCAACTAAACCACACATGAGTCAAACTGGGCAAAAAAAATATTAGAGCGCTTTACAAGGTTATAAGTTACGAATTTCAAATAAGAATTGAGAACAGCTATGGTTGCGAAAAAAGCTCCGGCTTCCTCCGAGACGTCGCGTCGTCGCCTCGGCCGAATATTCACGCTTCGTAGGTTATGCTCTGTATTTGGAGGGACCAGGTCGGTGTTATTTCTTTCGAGCTTTTGCAACCCAGTGAAACCATCACTGGGGATCGATGTCGACTGTAATTATGGAGAATGAGTCGAGCTCCGCGCGAGAAACGCCCACAATACACGGAGAAGCACGAAAACGTGACTCTTCGGCTTTACAACCCTCGGCCTCACGTGGCCAAGCCCGTTAAAACCTACCTGGAGACGATAAAGTGGGAAATTTAATCCCATCCGCCATACTTTTCGGATATTGCGCGGTGCGATTATCTCTTGTTCCGTTCGATGGCACACGGTCTGGCTGATCAGCAGTTCCACTCATATAACTACATCAAGGAATGGGTAGATTCGTGGATAGCCTCAAAAGATGAACCGTTTTACCGTGAGGGAATTCGAGCTTTGTCAGAAAGATGGGAAAAAGTAGTAGCAAGCGATGGACAATACTTTCAATCAATCATTTGTAAACATATTTTCATAAAAAAGTTGCATTTTTTATAAAAAAAACAGCGACAACTTAGTTGCGCACTTAATAACATTTGTGTTGTTGCGAGTTACAGATAAGGAATTACTGGTAGAAAACTGATTTTCGAAAAAATCGATACATTTTTATGAGAGCTACGATCTGGGAAAATATTAGGCTGTTGCAAATCTTACGAAGTTCTATAAAGATTTGAGGCAGTTAAGGTGTCCAGCCAAACAGACAAACAGACATCGTTCAATCGACTTAAAAAGTCTTGAAGTGCATTTGGTCAAAACATTTTTGGTACTCTTCAGACTGGAGGCATAAAAATGAATCGCAACTTCTGTAAAAAATCACCGTTGCCTAGAATAATTTATAACAAACGGTGTCCCAACAAGAACGCAAGATTTAAATGTTAAATAAAACAGATATTATTTCTCCGGCTGTATGACATGTGGCGCCGTCTTGTTGAAACCACATGCCCTCCACATTCATTTCTTCAATTCAAGGCACGAAAAGTGGTTATCATTTCACGATACCGAACATCATTGGCTGTTTGCGCTTGACATGCCTCATTTTCATAAAAAAATGTCCAATGATTCCTCCAGCCCAAAATCCACACCACACAGTGACACGTTGAGGATGCATTTGCTTCTTGTGAATCACTCGAGGATTTTCCTCACACCAAATTTGACAATTCTGCCTAATGACGAAGCCATCAAGATGGAAATGGGCCTCGTCACTGAAGATGATTTTATGGGCAAAATCAGTATTTTCATGTTGTCTCTCCAATACCCAACTAACGAACTCCCTTCGCTGTCCATGGTCAGCTGGCTTCAGTTCCTGAGTCAATTGAACTTTGTATGCATGAAGATGTAAATCTTTTGTCAAAATTCGCTGCATAGTGGATTTGGAGACACCAATTTGCTGAACTCGGTGACGAATTGAGGTGGAAGCGACATCATCACGTACAGCTACGACATTTTCTGTCGATCAACCTGGTCGAAGGCGTGTTGTTGTCTTTACATCACTAACAGACCCAGTTTTGCCAAATTTATCCATTAATCTCTTTACAGTTGACTCTTTTGGAGCATTATTGTAACCCCAAATTGATCGCAATTTGCGAACTGTAGCCGCAAAACTTTCACCATTTTGGTAAAACAATTTCACAATGAGATTGCGTTGTTCATTCGTGTAGCGCTCCATTTTTACTAACCTCCTACCTTCTACTAGCAAACAATAACAATTGTTCGAATGTCAAAGAATGACACGTCGAATGGCGCCAAATTTAAATTTTGTGTTCTTGTTGGGACACTCTTTAGTAGGTAGTAGGTAATTATAAGCTCCCACATTAATGAATGCTTATTTCATATAGACTACAGATGCATCGGCAAGCGCAATTTACAACAATTATTAATACAAAATATTTTGTGTATGCAAATTATACCCCCACGATTTCGTCCTTTGATATTCGTGCACATACTCGTATAGGACACAGTTATTTGCATACATAATGACCTGCATACTCGTACCTAAACTATTCTTATAGACTTTATTCAACTTTGGCACTAAATGACAGACATCATGATATTAAAGGAGCAAACGATAGAATGAGTCAATACGGCTCTGGTACAACCGAACACTGTGTGGTAAACCCCGGTGACACGCGATAAAAGGTGCCACAAAGTGTAACGTTTTATGTGGCATCCGTGCTGGGGTACGAAAACTAAAAAAACCAAATATAAAACACCTCAAACAGTTTGAATGAAATACACAAGTAAAGTAGTAAAATAAAATATAAACAAAAATGTCAAAAGAGCAAAATGCAATGCAAATGACAAAAAAAGGGTTATGTATAACGAGCGAGCGTTCATAAAGGGCGGCTACAAATTTAAAAAAAAATCAATACATTTTCGAAACGACCTCCTGTACATTCTTTTGAAAAAGTACCGGGAAGTATCAATAAAATACAAAATGTTACTACTTATTCAAGTTTATTGTATAGCCTTTAAAGTAGTCTGTATCGAAATAATACCATCCAATTATGAAACCCTGTTTCGAAAGCATTTTCCCGTAAAAGACAATTCTCGCCGAGAATTTCTTTCATGTCTGATGTAGATTGAAACTGGATTCGTCGAAATGCCAGTTTTAGTTTTGGTAAGAGAAACAGGCAGACAAATTCATACTAGGTGGATATGGTGATTGTCTATTTTTCGGTTTCAAAAGTAGAGGTAGATTTCGACCACTTTTTCGTGCATTTCGGGCGGCATCTCAGCGATAACTTGTCAAATGTTGGTTTTCAGATGTCTTTGAAGTAGCCACACAAAAAAATCAAACGGCGTCATATCGCGTGATCTTGTTGATCAATTGACGTTGCCAAAATGTGAATTACGCTTTCTGGAAACGTCTTATACATACAATAAATCCAAAACCTGTCGTGTTGTATAGCTCGTGGCACCGTCTTATTGAAACCACATATCGTTCAGTTCATAATCTTTAGTTGATGGTCAAAAAAGTGGTTTATCATACAGCCATAGCACTCTGAATTGAAATTCGGATTATCCGCCACACTTTCATTAACAAAAGCGATATTTACGATAATGCGTACATTGCGACAATGCACAGGCTTGACCACATCTGTAATGCTTCCAGTCTCTTCAAAATTTCTTTATAATCTTGCCAATTCCTTGCACAGTAGGTCGACTATAGCGGCCATAATCACCCCATAATGCACGAAAAGTGCCCACATTTGAATCATTACTTTTATAGTTAGTTTTAACTATTTTTACGCGTTCTTCGGTTATTAAACGATCCATATTCGTAAATGGCAAACTTTTCACTAAATAAATAACACCTGAGATGGCAGGTATTTAACAGCTGACAGTCTTGCCAGACCAGTTTTGGAACCAATGAAATCAATCAATATTATCAACAAAATATTTCCTACGAGCGCGTCAACTAAATTAATTACATGTTTAATCAGAATTAAGTTTCTGATTTATTGTAGTGAGGTTTCTGGTCAAATATGAGTTTTCAACTATTTAAGTAGTGACAAATTCATTAATCGATACTATCAATTCCTTTACGGGTGGAAATAAAAAAAATTTTAATTGGAAATGGTTAATTGTTGAGTGAAATCGTATATATTGCCTATAACTGTACCGGAATTGCAAATGGGCAGATATCACAAAATTTATGTTGATATTATTGGTCGGAAACTGCGAGATGTTACTGCAGCCTTCTCAAGCATCGATAAGGAAGCAGCGTAAATGGATCTGGTAGTAAACGAGGACAAAACAAAGTTATTGATTTCAACGAACAAAGAGTCTACTCGTTTGGGACATTGTTGGAATGTTGACAACTATGATTTTGAAGTGGTGCAAGAATTCATCTACCTCAGATTTCGTTGTAAACAAAACGAATGATGTCAGCATGGAGATTAAGAGGAGAGTATTGTTTGTATTTAAAAGTCAGCTTATTTAACTGCAAATTCTGCAAATTTTCTAACAATAAAAATACAAATAACCCTATCGATTTCCCCTGATCCACAATTGTTTGCGTTTAATGAACACTACAATTTTCGTGCACTATTACGTTGTGAAAACTGCCAGTGCACCAAATGCAGAAACGCCAAAACGCCACAGAAAATAAAACAAAATTCTGCACTATTTTTAGAAATCATTATGAGGAGAAGGTGTGAGAGAAAAGACCACGAACAGCAATTCGCTTAAATCAAAAATATAATAAAAAGTGGGAGGACACAACGTAGTAAAGATAGACTCGCACATACGTACGGACGTAGGGAAAAGAGGTAAAAGCGGCCATAAAAAAAACTATGAAACAGATTGGTAATAATAGATTAGAACAGCGGTGCTCAAACTCTGGTCAGGGGGGTTAAATTAGGTCGCCATTAAAATGATAATGTTAAGCAACAAAGCAATAAAAGATTATCTTTATTCGAGGTAAGGCAATATTTTTTTGGCAGTACTAAACACGAAAATTGTAAAGCAAATACTTTGTAATCTTTTATCTACAGAATTTTTTTGATATTTCTTAAAATTGTATTTGGTGTTGAATGTTGATAAGTTTGACTATAGTTTGTGTGATAGATTTTGGATTAGAACATAATTATTTACTCTTAATTTTCAATTTTATTTCCATTACTCTGACTAAAGTCTTTTGCCATCTTCTGGGATTTCTTAACAAAAAACACAGAAAACATTATATAGGGGATTTTTTTTAATCGTAGTTTTTTTTTTAAATCGATTAAAACACTCAAATTTGCATCATATATATTAACGTTTTTATTGGAATCGATAAATTGGTCTTTGCCATTTAGTTTTTGAAGATAACTTCATGTAAATGTTGTCCGCGGCTCAGTCTCAAATTGACCATTTGAAAGGTCCAATTTTTCGTCACTTTTTCGAGCATTTCGGCCTGTATTCCACGAATAATGCGTATTATGTTATCCTGTAAGGCTTCAATAGTGTTCGGTTAGTCCACATAGACTAACGACTTGACATAACCCCACAAGAAATAATCAAGAGGCGTTAAATCGCAAGATCTTGGAGGCCAACGAGAGATGAGCGGCTCACCTAATTCATTCCTGAACATAGCCATTGTTTCATGAATAGTGTGGCATGTTGCACTGTCCTGATGAAACCACATGTCAACCAAGTTCAACTCAGCCAATTGGGGCAAAAAAAATTAATTGTGCTTGAGTAACACATGCGCAATCGCAGGGAACGGCGACGAATTGACATTTCACGATCGTCATTGACACTGGTCGCTACGGCTGCAATATTTTCTTCGGTACGCACTCTACGCATGCAAGTCGATGGGTTTATGTCCAAAAAAGTAAATTTGGTGCGAAATTTTGTTTATTCATCAGGTCGATTATGACGACCATAAAATGGTCGTATCAATTTGTTATAGAGCACGAATTTTGATAATAAATTTCAACGATTTGCAATCGTTGCTCGTTTGTTAGTCTTTCCATGATAAAATAGCAGAGTATACTGTGCACTTTTCACTTTAACAGATGACGTTTGAACGCCATTACCTGCCAGTGCTGTCAACATGAAAAACTTAAATCTTAAAAAATCACCCTGTATATTAGGCCGACCCGGTTGTTGTCGTTGTACATCCCTGAAGGGAATACCAAATAGTTTACGAACGGGCTCAGAAGTACTTTGTAAATTGTACGTTTTGCCACGATTACACCATCACAGTATTTGTCTTCACTCTTTGCAAATGGCAGCAAGTTATCGAACAAAATGGAGCATATTTGAACTAAATTGGATTATTCTAACTCTGCTAAATAAAGGCTTTAGCGTCATATAACAGTAATGCATTTCCATTCACCAAAAATTAGACGTTGTGTTAGGTCATTCATCATTTCATGATGAAATGGCAGAGTATACTGTACACTTTTCACTTTGACAGATGACGTGTGGATGCCATTACCAACCAGTGCTGCCAACCGGAAAAACTTAAATATTAAAAAATCACCCTATATAATAGATTAATAGGTTAGCATTGAACAATGAAAACAAAATTTCATATATTTTTATTCTTTACATAGAAAAATAATACGATGTGAAAGCTGCCATATGTTGCAAGGTTTACTCTATTACTGTCGCTATATTTATTATTTATATCTATACATCTGCGAGCTTTTGTCTGTATTGGTCTTATTATTGAGTCTACTTTCAGCAAGGAGACTCAATTTTAAAGAGCGCATATGTAGCCGCTGTTTTTCGACTTACATTTGAGTTATTGATACGAACGTGTAAGTTATGAGGAAACCTGTCAGTTAAATTCGAATATGGCATCGGCTACATATTGCTAGCGACCAATACACTACTCTGTCGTAACAATAAATACAACAATTGAGTGACTTGACCTCTTATACATTTACTTTTGTTGGTTTCAGGAGGTAAATTTATTATATGGATCATTATACTTTAGAATATCTGTGAGAACAATTACTATCCTCCACCAATACCTCTACGTCGTCAAGATTGAGTTTATCTGCTACAGTATGCTGCTACAGTACTGTGGGCTACAAGTACTAGAAAACCGCACTTGCAGTGCAAGAAAACTTTGTTGTTTCGATTATATGATGCAATTCTAGTCTTTAGTTTGGTTTTGGTGGTTTCGACACATAATTTTGTGGATACGATGGAAGCATTCCCGTTTCAATTTAAATCTGTCTGATAAACCAGGGATGTATGTCATCGATTTATACAAGATTTTTGGCTGCTGTATAATATTTTTGTTAAAATTTTCAGTACGGGATACTCTTTTCATTACGTCCGAAATTCAAATCGATGGTTCTCTTTGTGGAACTCCTTGTCACATATTTCCAGAACTCTGCCAATAAAGTTCATCGCAGTATTTACGATTGTCTGGTTATGGTATTTGGAGTAGAAATTTGTAAAACTTCCTGATGTTGTTTCCTTTTGGTACCAGTTTATTTCGAGACGTTACTTGTATCTGATAATTACCACCTCCAAATAAGGTAATATGAGTATACGAGATGTGATCAAAAAATAACCGTTATTTTCAATTTTTTTTTTCAAAAAGTATTTGTTTATTCATCAATTTCTATTTTATTTCCTTTAAAGTAGTCCCCCTCAGATATAATACACATGTGCCAGCGTTTCTTTTAATTCTCGAAACACTTCTAAAACGCGCTTTTTGGTATCGCCAACAGCTCCTGTTTCGATTTTTCTTTTATCTCCTCAATCGTAGCAAAACGCTTTCCTTTCATCGGTGTCTTCAGTTTTGGGGAGAGGAAAAAGTCAGTTGGGGCCAAGTACGGTCAATACGGTGGTTGAGGCATGATTGCGATTTTGTTTTTGGCCAAAAACTCACGGACAAGCATCGATGTGTGAGCTGGTGCGTTATCATGGTGCAAAATCCATGATTGCTTTTTCCACAATTCTGTGCGTTTCTGACGAATTGCTTCGCGTAAACGGCGCATAACTTTAAGGTAGTATTCTTTATTGAACGTACGAACTTGTGGCAAGAATTCATGGTACACCACACCATTGAAATCGAAGAAAACAGTGAGCAAAACCTTCACATTTGACCGAACTTGAGGTGCTTTTTTCGATCCAGGACGAGTATCGTCATTGATATCTTCTCGGCCTTCCTTAAACCGGTTATACCACAATTGAACTTGTATTCTGCTCATAGTAGACTCGCCAAACGCCACAATCAACATTTCAAATGTCCTTGCATATTTAATTTCATTTTTTACACAAAACTTGATACAGTTTCTTTGATCCATTTTTTCAAATAGTAAAAAATCGAAGAGCACGCAAAAACACGACTAACCTTTTTATCTGCCAAAAACAAACTGACAATCCAAATTGGCTGATATTGTCAACATATATAACAGACATGTGTACCAACATAACAGAAAAAAATTCGAAAATCTAACATACGTAACTCAAGAAATTTGAAAAAAACCCGTTTTTTTATCACACCTCGTATTGTAAATCTCCTGTTCTATCATGAATATGAATTTGTGAGATGACACTGATGCACACGAAGTCTTCAATAAAGATAAGCAAACAACCTCTTCTTCTTAGATGGCGACTGGAATAGACATACCCATCTATTATACGCCGCCCGTAGAAAATAATTCCAAGCGCTTCGATCTTCTGCGCCTCTCCTCCAGTTCATCATACCAAGTTTAGATAGTATTTTAAAAGCTTAGTCCTTCCAAGGAAGTTTTGGTAGCCCACTTCTGCGCCGTCCATCGATTTCGTTGTCGACAAGTTTCCGTGCCGGAGCATTTGGGTCCATCCGCACAACATGACCGGTCAACGCAATAGCTGTATATTAATGCGTTTGACCACGTCGATGTCGGATAGATAGAACCAACGTCTGGTATAGTCGGATTTTTGTTTATCGAGGGAGGGCTTTATCATCGAATCGCTTGTTTAGCCCATGGTAACATCTGTTAGCAAGCAATACTCTCCTTCTTATCTCCATGCAGACATCATTCGTTTTGTTTACAGCGGACCGAAGTAGATTCTTCCACCACTTTAAAATTATGGTTGTCAACGTTCACACAGCGTCTATCTTTAATAAAAGTCATATGTTACTCGCATATGCAGATGATATAGGCATTATTGATCGAAAACTGCGAGATGTTACTGCAGCCTTCTCAAGTATCGATAAGGAAGCAGCGGAAATGGGTTTTAGTGGTAAACGAGGACAAAACAAAGTTATTGGCAAACAACTTAGTGAGTCATATTTCATCAAACAAGGGTTTACGTAGAGCTATAGACTATCATGCAAGTTCTTCAAAATACTTTTAGAGATGATTAGGATAAAAGCTGCAGTAGATCGAATAAAATCCATATGTTTGCGTATGCTAATTATATAGACATCATAGGCCGAAAACTGAGATGTTACTGCAGCCTTCTCAAGCTTTGAAAATGTTTACAAAAATGGGTTTGTTTAAATCTAGGACAAAACCAAATTATGTTATTCGATAAACAAAGAATAATTTGGAACGTTGTGTGAACCTTTGCATATATAACTTTGGTGTGGTGGATGAATTCGCTTGCCTCGGCTACAACATCAATAAAACTACAAAAGTCAGGAGAGAAGGAATTCTACCGGTTGAAAATGAAAATGCTCCTGCACGAAATATTATTGAACAATGAAAGTGTACACAGCGCGCAAGAGAACGATGAAAACTCCATCAGAAGGACCAGACTTCTGAAATCCTTTGATTGAGAAATTTTAATTCTAAGCCATTTAATTATGTAAATAAGTAACATAACTTGTAAAATTGGAAGCACATAGGATACTAAAACCCGATGACAGTATTTGATCATATCTTTTTACATCTTTTTAGAATTTGAGGCAGAGTACAATAAACATGTATCTAGTAAATGATGATTAAAGTTTTATATTGGATATGAAATATCTTTCAGAGACTAGGAATTCTGCATAAAATAGTGCTGTGTTAAAAAACCAGGCTTCTGAAATCTTTTGATTGAGAAATTTTAATTCTAAGTCACAGAAAATGTGTGTAGTAAATTAGTATTGAAGCAGCTCGGACAAAACTAATTAGTTTAGGATTGTCCAAATGGGACATGAAATATCCTTCCGCGACTAAAAATTGCGTAAAATAGTGCTTTGTTCAAAAACTAAAACTGCTTTTTATTTATTTTATTTGTGAATGTCCACTTTGGCTTAGGTTTCGCCCTGAATCTTTTGATTTTAGGAAATAGCAAGAAGTCACACAATGTCACGGTAGTTGTGGAGCTATATTGGTCGAATTTTTGCCGAAAAGCTCGTGGAGAGGCCGTATAGTCTGGTGTGAATAAAATCGAGTGTTTTTAGTAACAGTCAAGATTTAGTCTGAGACCTAAAGCATCTTTTAAAGTGAAGTTGTCTGATCCCTTTGAAAGGCTCACATCATCAGGAAGCTCTCTAATTGTTAATAGAAGGTTTTTCAGTACCAATTCTCGGAATTGTTGAATGGCATTTTCAGCAGTAGAGATTGATTGGTTGTCTGCACTTCGACTTCAATTCGTTCTCGGCCTTCTGTGAACTATTTATGTCATTTGTGAACATTTGTTTCCGACGAAGTCTGTCGGCCAAAGACTTTGCACAGCTTTCTAAACGTTTCCACAGCAGAAAATCCATTTCATAAACAAAATTTATTGGAACAGTTTTACTCAACAAAATCATAGGATTGTACGAATCACAAAATCGCAATCAATCAAATCAATCTCTAAGGGCGAATATATATGGGTAAAAATTTTCACAGATAGCTGTCACAATGCTAAAATCTTAGAACAAAAGTAATAGTAAGATTCTATATACCGATGTAATTTAAATTGGAATGAATGAATGAAATAAAATATAGTACAGTATTTGTCATAACTTTTAAATTTCTGCTTTGGAAATCTGTTAAGTCTTTATTTTTTTTTTTTTTTCATTTATTTATTTTATTTCCATATCGCAATTCAAAGCCGCATACATCCAAATTGATTACGCAGACCAACATTTTGCGAAAAATGCTTGAAATTTTACAGTTCAGTATTTAAAAAGTTTTAATAATGATTATTATAGTAACAGTATTAACAGTATTAACAACGAATATGGAGAAAGATAGGATATATGTATGACAGTATTAGGTCGATAGAATCAAACTTTTATGCGAGTTATCCAGTCAGTGATACCACTCGAAGAAGTTATTTTTTATTTTTCATTTTATAAAATATCAGTTTATACTATTTAAAAATCCATCAATCAATTTATCGTCTATATGTTGGAGTTTTGAAGCACATACAAACCAATAATCATTTAAGGGAGTGTTGCTGGTTGAAATCTAAACGAAAGTTACCAAAAATCACCCAAAAAGGTTCAGAAGTGTGCACTTGCAACAGTTCTAATGAAGTACAAGAAAATTATTTTTGATTCACATATATTTTTGTTACGAAAAGTTCATATGCATGCAACTAGAATTGCAGTATATCTAATAAACACAAGATGGCGTCACCATAATTTGTCAACAATTTTTGTCACAGATGGCCATGTTTGAGAACCCCTGCATCAACTGAACTATGCTCTCCAAGAATGTCTACTTTGCAAAGGGCCGGCAGCGCTAACACGAATGCTAATCAATATATTGATTAGCTGTAAAGAATAAAAATCGTGGTGTGCGTTAATTATTTCAATATATTTGCCCGTATCTACATGAACAACAGATAGATTTTGGATTCGTTTGAGTCAACTTTGGCAAAACAAAAAACACGTGACAAATAAACATTAATAATATTAACCATATCAAATAGCTAACAGTAATTAATAATAAGCAGTTACAGTTATTCTTGTGTAAGGTATAGTAAAAAGAAATCCACTATTTTGAAACCGAAAACTGGTAGTACACATTGCGATTATGCACAGGCTTGGCCACATCTTCAAATTTCTTTATAATCTTGCGAATTCCTTGCACAGTAGGTCGATTATGACGATCATAATCAATCCTAAATGCACGAAAAGGGCTCACGTTTAAATCATCATACGTTTAAATCATAAATCATTACTTTTGTAGTAAGTTTTAACTATTTTTACGCGTTTTTCGGTTGTTAAACGCTCCATATTCGTAAATGGCAATTTTTCACTAAATGAATAACACTTCAGATGACAGGTATTTAACAGCTGACAGCCTTGCCAGACCGGCCGGACCACTAAATGGCTAAACCTGTGTTGCACTATTGGAATATGAGAGATCTTTTCAGATTCGAATAGATTTCATGCATTCAATTTTTGGGTTCATTGAAAGAAACCTAATATTTAGTGACGAATATGAATGTGGGTTTGAAAATTTTATCACAACTTATAAAGCAATACAACAGAAACCTAGGTTGTTGCAACGATGTAATTAGAAATTGCAGAGGAAAGACAGACAGAATTTCAAGAAAATTTGAGATGTATTAGAAGAGGTGGCTCAAAATGTCTCATTTTCAATGCTATATTTTATTGTTGTATCAAACGATATCCACTTTTATTAATTCAGGTGAAGGTACAAATATTTAAAAATATTTACTAGAGATATATAATGTATGCATTAGGACCGTGTATCTAGTTTTCTCTACCCACATATCATCCAACTGCAAGTCAAAAAGCTAGCAAAATCCACTTTAAGGGTGGCTAAAGCGTCTTAATCGTCGTTGCTAACTCAGTTTTTGTTAAAGATTATTTCCCCATACTGGAATATCAGCCAACCAACTGTGAAGCCGACTTTCGACGCAGTATCTTGAACGTTTTCTTGCATTTAAAAAGTTGAGCAGCTTTTCATTTGGAAAAGTCGAAAAGTCAATTATTCATAAAGGATGATTTTTAATCGTAGTTTTTTGAAAAATCGAATAAAACACTCAAATTTGCATCAAATGTTAAAATTTTTTAATGGAATCAATAAACTGTATTTGCCATTTAATTTTTAAAGATAGTTTCATGTAAATGTTGTCCGCGACTCCGTCTCAAAATGTCCATTCGGAAGGGCCAATTTTCATCACTTTTTCGAGCATTTCGGCCTGTATTCCACGAATAACGCGTGTTATGTAATCCTGCAAGGCTTCAATAGTGTTCGGCTTGTCCACATAGACTAACGACTTGACATAACCTCACAAGAAAAACTCAAGAGGCGTTAAATCGCTAGATCTTGGGGGCCAACTCACAGGGCCAAATCGAAAGATAGGCTGTTCATCAAATTCATCTCTCAACATATCCATTGTTTCACGAGCAGTATGGCATGTTGCACCGTCCTGATCAAACCATATGTCAACCAAGTTCAACTCACCCAATTGGGGCAAAAACAAAAAATCCTTCTGGTTGAGTAACACATGCCCAATCGCTGGGAACGGCGACGAATTGACATTTCACGATCGTTATTAACACCAGCCGCTACGGCTGCAATATTTTCTTCGGTATGCACTCTAGGCTTGCGAGTCGATGGTTTTATGTTCAACAAAGTAAATTTGGTGCGAAATTTGGGGATAACACCACGAATTGTTGATTCAGCAGGTCGATTATGACGACCATAAAATGGTCGTATCAAACGATGCATATTTGCCACAGAGCACGAATTTTGATAATAAATTTCAACGATTTGCAATCGTTGCTCGTTTGTTAGTCATTCCACGATGAAATGGCAGAGTATACTGTACACTTTTCACTTTGATAGATGACGTTTGGACGCCATTAATAACCAGTGCTGCCAACCTGAAAAACTTAAGTCTTAAAAAATCACCCTGTATAAAGATATATTAAAAACAAATTCATTATTTTTATATGATATTGAAGGTTTTATTTAGCATAGTTAAAATGACCCGATTTAAGCCAAATAAGCATCTTTTTTTCGGTAATTTGTTATCAATAACTCAACTACGTCTCCCTTATAGAAACCCTGGTCTATATTGACAAAAATGGCGACAGCCGATTTTTAGAAGCTTCTCTTGAGGTGAATTTTTTCACTAGCAAAATCATTCTCCATAGACAGGAACAACCGTAATCACATTAATAATTTGATGTGAGGTCCGAACTATAAAGTGTATGCAGAAGAACATTCCAATCTAGAAACTCCGTCAGCCTCTGGTGGGTCATAATCGAGGTGTGTGAAATTCCTCTCTTATTGGCCGAAGTTGGCCGGCATCTGCTAGAAGCACAATGGATTTCTTTTTACTATACCTAATATAATATTATTTTTTCACTAATATTGAATGATTTAAGAGTATTTAATGGATTTAAGAGTATAAGTGATCTCCATCACTAACCCAAAATTTGCAAAATTTTATCCAAATTCGGATGAAATGCGTATTTCGTTTCACTCCCAAAGACCACCAAACGACCTTAAGTTAAGGGAATGTAAAAGAAATTGAAAATAGACTGTACAAAGTGATAAACGCATTATTGCATCTACATTCGAAGGGAAACTATTAAAAAGCATGAGTTTTTTGATCTAACAAAGATTTGCAAATGACCTTAAACTAACTTAAGTTAATGGAGCATAAAACAAATGTTGATCTTGAAAGAAAAGAAATTAGTTTGTTTCACAATCAAAGAATAGCAAAAGACTTCAGGCGTCGAATGGAATTCATCTTTTACATCATTAGAACAATTTTCTTTTGCCGTTTCATTTTTCAAATACATAACATAAAAATATTATTGTCTAATAACTACTCATACCATGATTACCAATTATCTAATGTTATGTTATGAAACCCTCAAACTTTGAACTCTTATCGTAAACCAAAAATAACCTAAACCCCCCTGGTTTTCATGGCAATTACGAAAGTAATTCCTTAGACCCCAACACAAATTTATGATAATTTTATGTTTGCCAGTCATCATCCATTAAGTACTAACCTTGTTGACGGCATCTTTGACAGAGCAGAAGAAAAATCGTCTTCCTTCGCAGAATGAGTGAACAAATATATTGGCTTTTATCCAAGTATGGATTTTTTTTGAAACACTTTTGTTGTAGGATATTTGAGTGGTCATATAGAATATATTCACATTTCACATATTACTTATGTGTCATCACAATTTCTGTAGGAGAATATCATGATTTCTAACATGTCCCATTGGATGATTAACATGTTCAGGTTTAATCAATTCCATATGGCCATTATAAGGTTTCAATCACTTTTCAATGCATGTAACATTAACATATCCTTCAACGAGCTCACATAATTTATTTCATTTTCGTTTACATTTTCATTCTTGTATAATGCATTTATTTATAATGAATAAGATTATTTCTTTTTTTTCGTTTTATTTGGAAATTAGTGGATTAAAGAGGGCCTTTAATCGTTTGTTATTGGTTGTTCTATTTCGTTAGTCTGTTTGTTGTTATTGACCTTTTTTCACAATAACAGAGAGTTGTCAAAATGCCAAACCCACCGACCGACCGACCATGCGACGTCCTCTTTTCCTTAAGCCAACACGCTCTATTAATTTTTTACACGACATGCAGGAATTTTTGCTTTGGCATTCAATAAATCCGCTCCGACCAACAATCAAGTAATTACTAAAAATTATCCAAAGCTTGTTTTTTCTTCCTCCGTAAAAGCTTTATGGGTTGTGGTAAAAAGCTTTGCAAGTCACACAAGTCAGCTGTTCAGTTGGGCGTCGGCGCTTTCTCTTAGGGGATTTTTTTCTCTAGTTGACTCTCTGTTTGTTTATTATTGCATTAGAAAAAAAGCGCCAAAATTGTCTTTTGTTTATTTGCCAAGTGGTTGACTATGTATGAGGTTGGCGGTGAATGGAGGTCGGGTTTGCTTTGTAGTCCTAGAAAATTAAGGAAATTCGAGCGAGAGCAATTAGGTATGATAGCAACTTTGTTATTAGAAAATGTATGTGGAAAAGAGAAAGGGAAATGAAATTGAAATCTGTGGGGTTTTGTAAAAGTAATTTATCTCGAGATAAGAACAATTTCTAATATTTTTGCCATAAATGTAACTTTTGACCCTTTGATTTTTTCTGTCCAATCTTCACTCTTCAAACCCTTCTAGATCAAAACATACGAAGGCAGTCAAATCAACCTGCTTCTAAATTTAATCTAACGTGGCTTGACGAAAAAGAAACTGTTTCAAAATTGGTTGAAAATTTAGGGAAGATATTGCAAAAAATGTATAACCTCTTTCTAACAAAACAACTTACGTTAATTTAACAATCCCAACAAATTTCCTTTTAGTTTTTGGCAACTTATATTTGCTGAAGATGCTTTATCAAATTTATTAAATCTGAAATGCGAGACATTTTGTACATCGATATTGGCGATTTCATAAAAAGAATGTCATAAAGAACTAAATTTTATTTCTGCTTAAGTGGTTTAACTTTTAATTTTTTATTCAAATATTGATGTATTGGCAGAATATGTTGTTTTTTTATTATGCCATTTTTTAAAAAACACCGTTAGAAATTTCACAGTGAAAACTATTTCTACACCATTGTTTATCAACTATTAATATCATTTAAATATATACAAAAAATGTTTTGCACGCCATTAAAAGATTTATTTTTGTTATCCTGTAAAATCAATAGAAAGTTATTTAGTGGCTTTAAAGGTTCTGGCCTGGTAAGGCTGTCAACTGTTAAATACCTGTCATCTAAAGTGCTATTTATTTAGTGAAAGGTTTGCCATTTACGAATATATATAGATCGTTTAACAGCCGAAAAAAGCGTAAAAAAGTTAAAACTTTTTTCTTTTCTTTAACGATGAAGCTCATTTCTTACCAATACCATTGTTTGTCAATATCAACTATTGGCCAACTATAACGCCATCAAAAGTTTTTTTTTCTCTCCTGTAAAATCTATAAAAAAAACCTCCGGTCTGGTAAGGCTGCCAGCTGTCAAATACCTGCCATCTAAAGTGATATTTACTTAGTTAAAAGCATGCCATTTACGAATATGGATCGCTTAACAACCGTAGAACGCGTAAAAATAGTTAAAACTTACTACAAAAGTGTTGATTCAAACGTGGGCTTTCAATCTAACAAAATTTTCTTCAGCGATAAAGCTCATTTCTCACTCGGTGGTTACGTCAATAAACAAAAACTATCGCATATGGGGCTCGGAGAACCCAGAAGTGATGGTGGAAAAGCCATTGCATCCGGAGAAAGTAATTGTTTGGTGCGCATTATGGTCTGAAGGTGTCATTGGACCGTATATTTTCTAAAACTTCCTCAAAAAGATCCACAGCTGCAACCAATCCAGAGAACTACATCAAATACCGTGTTTACGCCGCTAATCCCCAAAGTTGGAGCATTTGAAAATCAACATTCGTCAATTTATCGCCGAGATAAAGCCCAAAATGTGCGACAAATTATTAGAAAACTACTTCAAAAGAATCCACAACTGCAACCAATTAAGTTGCGATCATTTAAATGATACTGTATTTCGTACATAATGGCAAGATCCAAGCATTATAATGAAATAAAAGTTTCATCGAAATCATAGTTTTATGTGTGTTTTATTATCCTATATTTTTGGAATAGGTTGTGTCGTCAAAACTCCATAGATATGCAGTAACAGTACTTAAGTTTATGTATAAAAAACAATGCACAGGCGCTATAAGTTCGGCTTGACCAAAGCCAATACAATCACGACCATGGATTATATTTCACAGCGTCGTGAACTATGTACCTGCTCATTAAGGTGCGTGGCTGTGTCAAGCGATTTCTTCCCGCACATAATAAATAAATAAATAAATAATCACACTCACAGCGCTTCTCCAATTCGTTACATTAAGTCGACGGTATTTCAAAACCTTGGTCTTTGCTCTCTCCTGCCTTACCTGTTGAGTTCCCATTATTAAAAAAATAAATAATCACACTCACAGCGCATCTGCAATTCGTTACATCTAATTTTGACAGTATTTCAAAACCTTGGCCTTCGCTCTTCGCTCTCTCCTGCTGTATGTACCTATTGAGTTCATCACCGAAGATTTTTTTCAGTGATATTTTTTTATTAGGATCTAGCGAAGACTGGAGCATTTGGATCAATTTAGATAATATTTTTCAGTCAACGCAACTGTTATGCTTTCAGCCGGACCACGTCTATGTCGGCATACAGCTCCTTCATCTCATGGTTGATACGACGCCGATACTATCAGTTAATAGGTATTTTTCTCTCGAAAACTCCCAGACATAATTCATCCGCAAAAATTACAGTTGTCAACGTTCACAAAGCTTCCCAAACGAGTGGACTCTTTGCAGCTCGAAACAAGAAGCTCTTTTTGCCCTCGTTTACTACTACCCATTTTTGCTGATTCCTTCTCAATGCTCGATAAGATTGCAGTGACATTTCGAAGAGTTCTTCTAATAATATCTATGTCATTGTCATACTCGTACATAAGCATAAATGCCACTGAAAATTCAATGTAAAGAATAGACATTAAAAATATTAAAAATTTTCTGAAGCAGTATCTTTTTATAAAATATTGATTTAGTTCTTGTGTGAGAAAATATTTTTTCTTATTGAATTAATAATCGCGCCTATCTGTTAGGCCGATCAGTTAAACAGTTTATGAACTGAGATGGCCCCTTCTGGTATCTACCAACTGCCGTCTTGCACCGGGTCATCCACTTTTGTCTTATACCGGGTCATCCAACTAAACATAATTCTTCTGCCAAAATTATAGTTGTCAACATTCACAAAGCTTCTCAAACGAATGGACTCCTTGATATTAAACCTATCTTGATTCGTTTTCAATGTTCGATAAGATTGCAGTAACATCGCGGAGAATCCTACTAATAATATCGATGTCATTGTCATACATAAGCATAAATGTCACCGTGTATTCAATTTAAAGAATAGATAGTAAAAATGTTAAAAACTTTCTGAAGAAGTATCTTTTTTAAAAAAATTGATTTAGTTCTTGTATGAACAAATATTGTTTTCCTATTGGAGTAATAATCGCGCCTACCTGTTAGGGCGATCAGTTAAACAATTTATGAACTGAATGGCCCTTTCTGATGTCTACCAACCGCCATCTTATACCGCGTTATCCATTTTTCGATTTCAAAAGCAAAGTTAAATAAAACACACATAAAGCTAAGATCTTTATTTAATTATATTGCTTGGACCTTTCCATTATGTACGAAATACGTCAGTTAAATGACCGTTTCCGGATGGTTGCAGCAATGGATCCTTTTGAGGTAGTTTTCGACCACTTTTTCGCACATTTCGGGCGGTATCTCAGCGAAAACTTGACTAATGTTGTTTTAGAATGCTCAAACTTTTGGGGATCGGCCGCGTAAACACGGTCTTTGACGTAGCCCCACAAAAAATGTAACGGCATTAAATCGTGGCCAATTGACGTCGCCAAAACATGAAATTCTGATTTCTGGAAACTTCTCATGCAATAAACCCTAAATCAGTCGCATTTTATGACTCGTAGCACCGCCTTGTTGTATTCACATATCGTCTAGTTCATAATCTTCAATTGGAGGCCAAAAAGAGTCAGTTATCATACTGCCTTGGCGTTCTGAATTGACGCTTTGACGGTAATTCCTCGGATTATGCGTCACAGTTTCACTAACAGAAGCTATATTTTCGACAGTGCGTACATTGCGATGATGTACAGGCCTGATCACATCAGTAGTGCTTCCAGTGTGTTAAAATTTCTTCATAATCTTGTCAATTCTTTGCACAGTAGGTCGATTATGGCGATCATAATCACCGTGTATTGCCCGAAAAAAGCTCACATTTGAATCACCACTTTTGTAGTAAGTTTTAACTATTTCTACGTGTTCTTCGGTTGTTAAATAATCCATACTCGTGGCAAATCTTTCACTAACTAAATAACACTTCAGATGGCAGGTATTTAACAGCTGACAATCTTGCCAGGTCGGCGGTTTTGAAAGCACTAAATAGATAGCCTTTTGTAAGTTTACGCTTTCAAAAGTCACAGTTTTCATTGGAATTTGATTATATTTAGGAAACAGAGTTGTTTATCTTAATGAAAACAGATCACATTAGTCCATGTTTTGATACAGCCCTGTTACAAATCGGATATCAAGCTCAGATTTATTGCTTCCAGAAGCCATAATTATAATCAAAATGTTCCCATCATGGGCACTTTTGTCTCAGTGTTATGCAGGTACCTTACAACTTTCTGATTGAATTGTTTTGATGAACGATAAACGAACATATCCTATAGTCTATCTTGTCTAACTATGCGCCTTTGCGACTTTCCGCCTATTCACTTGCTTGACTTAAAATTTCTGTCTAACCAAAGCATTAAATGCCCTGTCGTTAAACTAAACTCTCTCATCCATTGAATCAAACAAAAAGGCTAAAAACGAATACAAGTGGCAACAATTCATATTCATTGTATACATTTGACGGTGGCTGTTGTGGTTGTATCCACACACTCTGAATTCACATAAGATGTTTATTCAGAAAATGTCCTCTCACAGCGTGAGTGGTGCTTCAACGGTAATAGCTTGACGACAGTTTTCAATGCAAGGAGCTGCTGCATTTGAATATGAAATATTTGTTTGCCTAAAACCGGGTTGTGTTTGCACACTGAATGTAATTGAGTTTTAAGGTCGACAATGGCTATGTTGGGGTGAAAGCGAGTCAAGATGGCTGTGAGTGTTTTTGCAAATGATTAAAGTAAATTGAAACATTACACATAATTAGTTAGATGTATGTAATTATATCTTACATGCAACAATGGGGCAAAGGGAATTTACAAGAGGACTGCACTGAGATTCAAGTTAGACTTAACTTAATACCATGTCATTGTACGTGTATTCTCAGAATGCGCTGTTTAAATAAAACTCAGCCAACTGTAGAAACGAATTTATATTTCTTGTTATTTTAACTGGACTTTTCGCTTTTGAGTAGTTTAACGCAAATAATTTGAAGAATGGTTATTTAGAATTATATATTTTGTAGCTTAATATGGAGATGACACTCGAAGTGTTACATATTAGAAATGTCGTAATTTTGTCTATTTTGATTTTTTTTATTTAATAGAAGAATATGACCTGATCGTATTTTACCCCATTCACCGTGGGTAGGCGAGTGTTTCCTAGGATGCTTTGTACCGCTTACCCCTAAAACGCAAGCCTCTCTACCTGATCCTGTAATTAAGCAGGCAAAGGGTATGATGCTTGCGTACAAAAACAAAGTAGTGTGGCCTTGGACAAGGCGCTCTAGGAAAAGGTGGATTATGTCTTGGGATTCACCTATAATAGAACATCAAACTGATCTTGGAACTCGTTTTTCGAAAACCAAGTAAAGTGGAGAGTCATAGTTAAACAAGACACAGCCCGGCAACAGGTGCGGACATAGAGAAGCCGTCGGGAGGTGTCAGAAGATTTATCTTTTCCGTCAATATAGTTGTATGACCAGAGAGATCTGGTTAATGAACTATGATTGGAGCATGGTGTGCTTTGCTGTGTTGATATTCTTTCCTCGGATATTGAAAATCTATGCCGTAGATTATGGATTACCAGTTCCATGCGAGGTATGATAAAGCAAAACTGAAGTAGCTTGTCTGCGAAACCCAGATCAGAAGGTTCTTCTCTTCTGGTAGCACGGGTAACCAGGGGCCCGGGAAACATTGTTCCTTCCCGGTCAATGGTGTTGGACCCCTAGTGGGAGCATCGTGCTGGTGCTGTTTTCAGTGCTTTTGCGTTGCTTCAGGTTGCGTTGGTGAAGGAAGGCATTAGCTTGGAAAACACTGTTCATGTCTATCCGAGGTCTTCCGAGATTACCTCAACTCTTACCCGAGAGGTAACTCACTTCATACCAAGTGATTACAATGGTACTTTGGTCGAGAGAGGGAGCGGGACCTGAGGAAGTTTTTCCAAGGGATCTACTTCTAATCTCTGGTAGTTTGACTAATCGTTTCGGGATTAGTTTGGGTACCCCAAAGGGGCGCTTGCTGTCGCTAAAAGAAAGAAAGAACATATAACCAAGAAAAAATATTGGAAAACAAAACGAGACTCATGTAAAACTTACAAGTTTGATTTACCCCATTCACCGCAAAGAGCAATCTTTGAGGCGTTGAGCGTCTCATATATTTTAGTTAATGCCTCGGCCTCTAGAATCGTCTGTAAGGAAAAATCCATAGGGTTTAAGAGGAAAATGGTGGCCATTGTTGTGAAGAAATGAATCTGGGATATTTTCTTGTTAAACATTGAGTTTCATGGGCTTTATGGGCGGTGTCGAATCATGTAGAAAAGTCCAACGATTTCTACCGAATTGTTTATGTGCCCAAAGTTTAAAATCTTTTCATGGTAGATTTGTTAACTTACGTTTACGTCCCGTTGAGTGGTACTGCGTCCTGCTGCGGCAGTTACCGTGGTGCAAACCATCACTGATACAGACGCTTTCGTAGAGCAATTCGCTCATTTGCGTTGTCTTTCGATTTGCACTCCAACCATACACGACCATTTTGTTTGTTTCCACATTGCTTAACCTTAAACATCTTTTTTTGTAAGTAAAGACCAGTAACACTTTTGCTCTTGCTGCCTTCTGTGCTACGAGCAGACACATTGGAATTTTAGGCCAACTGAACTGCCCTTTGCCGTGAATTACGTTGAAGTCTGGCCTTGAACATTGGAACCACTTCTGGCGAGGTTGCTGTATTTGGATATGCATTTTCAGGGCGTTTTTTTGATGCTACCAATATCATTGTAACATACTCGTATAATGGTCCGATACATAAAAATTTTGTTCACACTTGTTCACCATTTCGAAAAGTTTGTTTAACTGCTGCGCACAATGATATGCTTCTGCAAGCTGAAGCATCGGACTAACAGTTGTCGAAAAATGAGCCCGCTGTCATTAGCGGTTTGATTGTTACAACAGCGTGAAGTTGGTAACGCCTACTCCTGTATAAAAATGAAGTAATTTGTGAAAAATATTTAAATTTCGGTTTCTCTTGTTTATATTTATCGACTTCCTGCTAAAAATACCAGGGGATATAGCACAAATTTTGATATTTAAAATATTCTAAAGCAGAACGATATTCCTTTCGAGTTTTATGAAATTTGATAATTTTGTGTGATCTTCTTTTTTTTGTGCGTAATCTTCAGAATTTTGAAATTTGATCTTATATTTTACTTGTTAATCTAAAACTATAAAACTTTGTGAAGAAGAGAAAATTGAAACTTTCTAGAAAATTGCAAAGTTGTTCTATTATAAAATGAATACAAATTGGAGAAAATTTGATTCATTTCACTTTTGTAGACCTTTCGCAAAATACAAGGCGTGAGAAAATTATAATTTGGCCACTATGAATATTGTTATTCATTTGAGAACAACCAGAAGACAGCAGGAATTTCGTAAGTGGCTCAAGACTTCCGACGTCGAGGCAAGTATTTAATGATAATACCATTAGACATCCATCTGACGGTAGCTGAAATAAGAAAGAACGAGGTTTATCTAAATGGTCAAGGACACCAACCGAGGATTTTGGCAGGGCGACAGTCTATCGTGTGGCCTGTTCAACCTACTGTTGGAGATGGTTATGGGATGCAGTTAGCATGACTGGTACCATTTCCAACAAAAGCCATAAGTTACTCGCATATGCAGATGACATAGACATCTTTGGCAGAAAACTTCGAGATGTTACTGCAGCCTTCTCAAGCATCGAGAAGGAAGCAGTGGAAATGGATCTGGTGGTAAACGAGGACAAAACAAAGTTATTGGTTTCAACGAATAAAGAGTCTACTCGTTTGGGGCGCTGTGTGAACGTTGACAACTATAATTCTGAAATAGTGGAAGAGTTCATCTACCTCGGTTCCGCTGTAAACAAATCGTATGATGTCAGCATGGAGTTAAAGAGGGTTGTATTCGTTAACGGAGAGTATCGGCGTCGCATGAACAATAAGCTGTATGAGCTATACTACGTGTGTTCAAAATACATATAAAAGGTGAATTTTAAAATTTCGCGGGCTACGTACATTCGACTTTCGATTATTATTTTTTTTATGTTGGTACACTTGTCTTTAAGATATGTTGACGGTTTTATTAATATAGCATATTTAGTTTGTCTGTGAGACAAACAATGAATTGGAGGAGAAGCGCAGAAGATCGAAGCGTTTGAAATTATTTTCTGCGGGCGGCGTATAATAAATAAGATATGTCTATTCCAGTTTCAGAAAATAACACGAAATCCAGCCAGAGGATAAGAGTTTTCCAAGAAATAAATATGTACTAAAGTGAGTTTTTTTTGTTTGGGTAAATTTCACATTATTGTAAGAAAATACAAGATCGTATAATTGTTATTAAATTGTTAAAAGTGTACGCGGTATTTAATTTGCTTAGCTAAATATGGATACGTCACTAACGCAAGAAACCAATAAACATTTATAAAATCGTATCCAATCAATCCAAAGTCCATTGACAATACCAATACGTTTGTAATTTATAAAAAGTTTTTCGACAACGAACTCGATGGACGGTGCAGAAGAAGGCGACCAAAACTCCATTGGAAGACCAAGCAGAAATACTATCGAAACTAGGTGTGACGAATTGGAGGAGAAACGCAGAAGATCGAAGCACTTGGAATTATTTCCTACGGACGGCGTATAATAGATAAGGATGTCTATTCCAGTCGCAACCTAAGAAGAGAAAGAATTTATTAAAAGTATGCGCGGTTTTTAATTTGCTTAGCGTAATATGGAAACTATGCTGGCACCAATGGAAACCAATAAACTTTTGCAAAATCTTTTTACTCACTCAATTCAAAGTCCATTGACAATTCCGCGATACCAAACCAGAAATATGATTTTATGTACCAATGTAATTATTACCATTTTTAAGCCACTCAGCCATTTTATATAGCAAAGCTGAACTTGAACTATCGTATAGATTCATAGCTGTGATGTTAAAGTAACAATTTAAATTATGTCATGCTATGAATGTAAAACTAACAGAAATGAAAATGAAATACGAGGTGTGTTCAAAAAATAATGTGAAATTGCATTTTTCTAAAAAAACATTTATTCATCAATTTCTATTTTATCTCCTTCAAAGAAGTCCCCCTCAGATATAATACACTTGTGCCAGCGTTTTTCCAATCCTTGAAGCAGTTCTGATATGCACTTTCTGGTATGTCCTTGAGCTCTATCAGCGATTCGGTTTTTATCTTCTCAATCGTCTCAAAACGCCGTCATTTCACGGGTCTCTTCAATTTTGGGAAAAGGAAAAAGTCGCAGGCGACCAAATCTCGTAAATACGGTGGCTGAGGCATAATAACGGTGTTGTTTTTGGCCAAATAATCTCTCACAAGCAAAGATGAGTGAGCAGGTGCATTATCATGATGCAAAAGCCATGAATTTTTTTCCACAATTCCGGGCGTTTTTTTCCATATTGCTTCACGCAAACGGCGCATACCTTCAAGGTAATACTCTTTATCTACCGTACGTTTTTGTGATATGAACTCCTGATGCACTACGTCGTGCTAATCGAAGAAAACAGTGAGCAAAACCTTGATATTGGATCGAACTTGGTGTGCTTTTTTTGGCCTTGGCTCTCCTGGACTTTTCCATTGGGACGGTTGGACTTTAGTTTCGATGTCATAACCATATACCCATAATTCGTCACCAGTTATGAACTTTTTAAGCAAATCTGGATCATCGTTGACGTCATACAACAATTCCTGAGCGATGCTTATGCGACGTTGTTTTTGGTCAAAATTCAGGAGTTTTTTAACGAACTTCGCTGCCACACGCTTCATGCCCAAAATGTCCGAAAAGATTACATGGCATAAGCCAATCAATATGCCGATATCCCCAGCAAGTTCTCTAATTGTGCTTCAGCGATTCTCCATAACAATTTTCTTCACTTTCTCAACATTTTCATCGGTTTTTGATGTGCCGGCACGTCCAGAACGAGCGTCGTCATTCACATATTCTCGATCTTCTGTGAAAAGCTTACACCACTTGCAAAAATGACTCAGAGTACTCTCACCGTATGCCACTGTCAACATTTCAAGTGTTTTTGAGCACTTAATTTTAGTTTTTACACAAAATTTGATGCAACTTGTTTGATCCATTTTTTGCGATAGCAGAAAATCGCCGAACACGCAAAACACTTGTCTTATTTATGGCTCCCACAAACAAGTTAAACATGCTATATGGATAAAACCGTCAACATATCGTCGAGATAAAAAAAAATAATAATCGAAAGTGGAATAGACGTAGCCCGCGAAATTTGAAAATCCACCTTTTTTGTTGAACACACCTCGTATTATTGTTCATAGTTACTATCACTCTTATCAATTTAAATCATAAGAGCAAAGCTTTAAATGAATTTGTTTTTTTTTTTTTTATTTTTACACTTGTCAGGCTCTTTATAATAGCTGAATACACAATAGGACTAATAATAGCTCAATATTTTTTACAATTACACACCTTTATCGTTTCTATAATATCAAATGCTCTAAAAATACTCTTGCTTTTAACAACTAAGTTAATAACATAATAACTCTAAAATAAATCGTCAAAATATGCTAGTAATTTTGTATGACTTAATGGTTTTAATTCCACTCCAACAGTTTTTTTTTGTCTTCGAAGGCCACTGTAAATGTGGTATTATTTACATATTAATTTTAATTAAACATTATAGGATTAGGCAGCCAAGAAAGAAAAACATTATATCTTGATGCTGATTATAGTAGTATCGTGAAACCGTAATGACTCGAGAAAAGAAAAGGCCACCAGCCAGCCATTCGTAATCTACGTTTTTATTCTAAAGAACTAATTATAAGTCACAAGTTTAATGATGGGTTTATTGGTTGTTTGAAACAGGTTATATGTGAGTAAATTAGCAGCAGTCAAGTTCTAAAGAAATAGATTACATTTTTTGAAAAAAGAAAAACTCAACACTTTTTGTTTATACAGGGGAAGGCGCTCCAAGTGTTATCAACTTCTCGCTGCTGTAGCAACCAAAAGACCAATAACAGTGCGCTCGCTTTTTGCCATGCCTCGGTCTGTTATCTTATTTATAAGTCGACGGAATCATGCCGTTTTACGTCGCAGTTAAGAAAAGTTGTCGAAATGAAATGAAACCTCATAAAATTGATATTGGTAGCATAAAGAAACGCCATGGAGGTGGACATCCAACAACATAAACATCGCACAGTACAATTGGTGAAAAATTTCAATGTGTCTGCTCGTAGCATTCAGCATATACTAAAAAATGAACTACGACTGAAGCCCTACAAAATACAAAAAGTGCAAGATTTAACAGCTGCGCAAAAGACAATTCGCCTAGGAAGAGGAGGAAAGGTGTTACAACACTTGTACGTTGGTGGCGAGTTTGAGATTTTGGTCTTTTCAGATGAAAATATGTTTACAGTTTATCGATATATAAATAAATAAAACGATCGTGTATGGTGAGAGTGTAAATCAAAGACAATTTTGAACATTAAACTGCACTGCATCAGTCATGGTTTGGGTCGAATGAAAATAATTAAAAGGTGCAAATTTGTTCTGCATTTTCGTGTTCGTTTCTGAAAAATACGTTACCCATTGACACATGTTCTTTTCTGAAAGCGTCACATTCAAAGTACGCAAAAATGTCGAATATTTTTTTTCTTTGACAAATCATGAAGTGCGAGCGTTGCCCCAAACATTCAACGAATTTTTAAAATGTTTATTTGAGCCGATATTTTTTTTAATGCTTAAATTAAACGTATTTAAGAAGTATGTAAACACTGTTAAACCGGATTCAATCACTTTGTATTCTCCAAAAAAATTAAAAATACGTGGCTTCCATACTGATGTCTTGCCAAGCGAATATAAATCAATTGTGATCTTTTTCTATTAGGTGAAATGAACGTCCATAGCATTCTTGCTTTCACAGAGATCGGTGCTCGATATGTTTGTAATTAAAAATGCTGTAAATTTTTCAATTTTGTCTAATTTAATTTAAAAAAATTCAGTATATCTTAAAATCATTCCAAATATTGAGATAAATATGCTGTTGGTCGATGTAGCCACCTATAGTGCGAATAAAAGCATCGAGTCTGCCCGAGAATGCTTTACACATTGCGCAAATAAGGCCTGGCATTGATCGTCTCATAATTTTAGTTGATATGGCTTCCAAAATGAATTATTTGGAAAAATGCATTGGGTTTAAATCCCAGGAATATGATCACCATTGTCTTTGAAGAAGTGAAGCTGTAAAAAAGGCTGGTTTGGTACAGAGTTTTATACAAAACGTCCAATCGTTTCTACCGAATCGTTTACATACCCAAGGTAGCAAAACATCGCTTACAATTTTATCACATAGATTTTTTGACTTACTTTTGCGTCCCGTTCAATCAAAGCCAATGTAGGCGCTAGATTCTGCAGGGTAATTCGCTGCTCTGTCTTTTGATTTGCGCGATCGTTTTATTTATTTACATATTGATTTCATTAAAAAATACTAAATTGTCAAGCTCGTTACCTACAAGTAAGTCTTTCCATACCTTTTCTCTTGGTAAGCAAACTGCCTTTTCGTGCCTCATGCTTCAAGCAGACACCTTGAAATTTTTCAAAGGAAGAGGGCAACATTTTTAAGATGTTGACAAGGAAAAGTTTTAATGTGTCTGCTCGTAGCTTGGGGCGCATATTCAAAAAGAATGAAAATAAATGAAAAATGAAAATTTTTTCATATTTATTTGATATTGCTCTATATAGCGAATTTTTGAAAGTTTTCTTTATGTCAAATTGACGTTGTCATTTGTGACCTTATAATTTTTTTAATTATGGCGATTTTGGAATGAAATTATCTCATAGTTCTGTCCTTTTTAGGTCATTTTCGTTCCTGGCCGATTCGTTTCCCGCATATGGGGTTTTTTTATAATGTAATCATATTTTCGAATTCCCTTGGACAATCACTTCACACTGGATAGTAATTCTATTTCGGCAGTACAGTATTGGACAGTTGCTGGTGCCAGAAAAAAAGAAACTATGCATGTTTTTGATTCAAAATTCTAGTAAATTTTATTTCATACACCAGACACGAAACTAAAATTAAGTTCGATTTTGAATCGTACAGCCAAAGCGCAATTACTTGCAATTTCTACTCTGATTGGCTCTACGAAATAGTTTATCTATGTTTTATTTAGATGTTTTCGGTTCTTCTGCTTCTTCTTCTTCTAGCCCCTGTCCTCCACGTCGATATTTTAATATAAAAGACAGAAGTATACATTGTTTTGTTTTGTTCCTTTAGTATATAAGGTTATCCATTTAGTGACTTCAAAACTGCTGGTCTGGCAAGGCTGTCAGCTGTTAAATGCATGTCATCCGAAGTGAGATTTATTTAGTAAAAGGTTTGACATTTACGAATATGGGTAGATTAATAACGGAAGAAAGCATAAAAATAGTTTAAACTTACTACAAAAATGGTGATTTAAAAGTGGGCTTTCAATCGATGAAGCTCATTTCTCACTCGTTGGTTATATCAACAAGCAAAATTGTCGCATATGGAGAACCCAGAAGTGATTGTGGAAAAGACAATGCATCCGGAAAAGTGGCTGTTTGCTGCGAATTATTGTCTGGATGAATTATTGTCTGGGGGAATTATTGTCTGGAGGTGTCATTGGGCCTCATTTTTTCCAAGAATGACGCTAGAGGACCATCAAAAGGATCCAATCCAGAGGCGGTCATTTAAATGATATTGTATTTCGTACACAAGAGCAAGATCTAAGCATTATAATGAAATATAAATTTTATCGAAATTATAGCTTTATGTGTATTTTATCTAACTTTACTTTTGAAACCGAAAAATGGATAACCCTATATAACAAATGGAACGATAAATTCTAATCAATGTTGTGACATGCACGGTATGGACGGTATACGATAATCTTCGGTCAATATACGATGTATAGCACTTTTTGAAATGCCTATCATTTCGTGAAGTTTTTTAACCGTGTCTATCGCAGGCACCTCAATTGGTCGATCACTACGATGTTCGTCTATGCAGCTCGTACGGCCTCGTTTAAACTCTGCTACCCAATGTTTTACAGTTGTAAACAAAGGAGCAGACTCTTCCAGAGTAGAATCTAGCTCGACTTCAAAATTGATTGGATTTATACCTTTCAAATTGAAATGTTGAATTACATAACGGTGACCAATTTATTTCATGTTTGCAAATTCACTGATATTCACTTTTTATGGCTCAAATACAGGGTGTCCGTCGGGAAGGTATACCACATTGTTTATAATTTTTGATTACATGAAAGAGAATTGATCTTATATTGATAAATGTTTTATTTAATGTTGGCAATTATGTATGGAATACAATATCAGATAAATGTCCGCTTCTGTTAGTCTCACAAATGTGAGCCCTTTTAAGCATATTTTCATTACATTCTCACACATTTCACGCGGTATTTCATTAATTTCATCACGAATATTTTGTTTGAGTTGCTTAAGCGTTTCTGGTTTGTTGGCATAAACACTGCTTTTCAGATATCTCCACAAAAACAAGTCCGGAGCAGTCAAATCAGGCGACAATGGAGGCCAACCAACATCACCATTTCTTGAAATAAATTGTTTAGGAAAGACGTCTCGCAGTAATTCCATTGTAATCCTGGCTGCACGCGAAGTGGCACCGTCTTGTCGATACCACATGTTAATCAAGTTGTGGCGTTAAAAAGTTTTAAATCATATCACGATATCGTTCCGCATTGACAGTTACCGTTACGCCGTTTTCAGTTTCAAAGAAGTAAGGTCCAATGATTCCTCTTGAGCAAATTGCACACCAGACTGCCACTTTTAAAAGGAATAAATGGTCTTTGTGGAAGTAGCTTTTGTATCAACTGAATCTTAAATGGAAACAAACGCAAATCCTTGTGCTAAATTGTGGCCAAAGTTGTTCTTTGAGGAACAAGCTCCTGAGCACCGCGTCGAATTGAGGTTGATGGATTATTTCGAACACTTTCTTGAGCAGCAGTAATGTTTTCAGCCGACCTTGCTGTACATTGCGGTCCATGCTTGGCCCTATCAGCTACAGATTCTCTTTCTTCGAAATCATTCACTACACGATAAATAGTGCGTCTTGTTGGCACGTTGTTTCTCCCAAAAATTTCACGTAACTTTCTCATCGTCACGGTAATCGATGATTGATTTTGATAAAATGTTTTAACGATTAAAACACGTTGGTTCATCGAATATTTCTCCATAATAAATTTGCCACGTCCCTACCTCACTACTGCCAAATATGAGCTGTCAAGACTAATGTTTACAAAAATGGCGGCAAAACAAAGTAGTATATCTTCCCAACGGATACCCTGTATAACAACTACCTGCAGGTCATAGTCCACTTCGCGGGATGTTAATAGGTTTCTATATTTGCGAAGAAAAATTAACGTGGCAAAAGTCATTGTCATGGTTAATGGTCAGAACGCTTGGCGAATAGAAAATGCAAATCATAATAAATATTTAAATCCCCTCTGTTTTATTCAGCAGAATTCTAATGAATGTCAGTCGACGTCATGTATTCGCTCTGTTCGTGCCAACATTTAACCTATTTATGCTTCCTATATGCATAATTGCTCGCCAGACAACATTCTGATTTGAATTATTAAGAAACAAAAAACTACAAACAGAAAAAATTAGCGCCATCATTGAATAGAATAGAATAGATAGTGATAAACAGTATTTAATATTTTTGGCGGCGCAAAACTAAACGGAACACCAAATCAAGTTTTTCTCAGCAAAAATTCAAAATTCTTCCGGACCATTATTTCGTCTAATACGGTTGACCTTTTTTAACGGGTAACATTGAGAAACTCCCTTGTGGCTTTTGCACAAAAAAAAAAAAAAAAAAACACGAAGCGAGACGCTAATAAAACTATCATATGCAAAATAATAATTCACAAAGTGGTAAGTAAAATAGAATTTTTTATTGTCAAATGGTCCATAATAATAATATTTAGATTTTTTTTACTAATGATCACATTTCAATGCCCCTCGATTCAAAGGCAATGCAAGGTGGTAGTCAATGGTGACTTTCTAAAAATATGTTAAGAATTATTGATCTTTTATTGCTGCTTTGTATAAATCAACGATAAAGATGTCTAGTATGCTTATATGTTTAACAAAGAATTAATTAACTTCATGTTTTAAGCAAAAAATATTTATATATTTTTTTAAAAATTTCTTCTGTTGTCCTCTTCGCTTAAGTCATTCCTACAACTTAACATGTATTAATTGTGTGCGAATGAAACGTAAAGAAAGAAAGTAGGGCAGAAGATCAATTTTGCTTATTAATGGAAGATATACGAGAGTGGTACCAAAACTAGCCGACCTAACGAAGAAGAGACAAAAATGTTGGGAACACTTTGCTGTATTTTTCAACATAACCTCTTTTTACCACTTTCAATAACTTCTATACGCTGTTTATAGCAAGAACGGTCAAACTTCCTAAAATAGCTATCAACCACAAACTCCACCTCTTCTTTGTTGGCAAATCTTTTACCAAATTTTAGAGATAGGAAATAGTCCGAATGAGTTAAATCTAGCGAATATGGTGTGTGATGAAGCAATTCGACTTTTAATTCATTAATTTTGGCCATCGCAATAGTTGATGTGTAAACTGGAGCATTATCTTTCGTAATTTCATCGCCCAAACGCTGATGGTTTTTCCTTTCTGAAGATAATCAATGAAAACAATCCCATGTGCACTTTAAAAAAACAGAAGTCTTGACCTTGCCTGCAGATGGAATCGTCTTTGCCTTCTTTGGACACGATTTTCCAATTCCAATCCACTGTTCGATTGTTGCTTTGTCTCCGGTGTGAAGTGATGGATCCACGTCTCATCCATGTTTATAAATCGACGCAAAAATTTGGCACGCTGACGCTGTTTTTGCTCCATTGCAAGTAAGCTCCATCTTTCGCCCAGCTTTCCCATATGCAAATCTTCGATCAATACACGATATATAACACCTTTTGAAATGAATATTTCACCTAGGTCACGCCGCTTCACCCATTCTATGCCATTCTGTGGATTTTCTTAACCGTGTCTGGCGTGAACACCTCAATTGGTCGGCCACTACGGTGTTCGTCTTGGCAGCTTGTACGGCCTCGCTTATTTATCTATGTTTATAGGTATAAATCGACGCAAAACTTTGGCTTTATTGCTGGGACGCTGACGCTGTTTTTGTTCCATTGCAAGTAAGCGCGGCATCCATCTTTCGCACAGCTTTCCCATCTGCAAATCTTCGATCAATACACGATATATAACACCTTTTGAAATGCCTATTATTTCAGCTAGGTAACGAAGTTTCACCCATTCTATACCATTCTGTGGATTTTCTTAACCGTGTCTGGCGTGAACACCTCGATTGGTCAACAACTACGGTGTTTGTCTTGGCAGCTCGTATGGCCTCGCTTAAACTCTGCTACCCAATATTTTACAGTCGTAAATGAAGGAGTAGACTCCCCTAGATTAGAATCTAATTCGACTTCAAAATTGGTTAGACTGAAACCTTTCAAATGGAAATACTGAATTACAGAACGGTGACCAATTTTTCCAATCTCTACAAATTCACTGAAATTGTTTACTATCGATGGTTCTAATAAAAATACTAAAAAAATGGCGTCTTGAAGCTTAAAACATATATTCTATAAGGTTGCCATTCATTTCACGAAATTAATTTTTGATGACGCAGATAAAACCACTATTCAACGTGGAGCCTTGAAACGTACGTTTTATAAGGTTACCACTTTCCACCAAAATAATTTTTTCCCCTAAACTACTAGCAGCATCTATTAATCATGTCGGTTAATTTTGGGACCGCCCTCGTAAATTAGAAATCACATTTTGGTACTTCACACTCCAAAAATTTATTGGTGAAAACAAACCAAAGTGGAGCTCTTATTAAATTTGTCTCTATACAAAGATTCTACAAAATGAAAGGAATGATCACAGAAAAATGAAATGACCTCGTAATTTTATCATTTTATCACTTTCGCTTGACAATACTATCTAGGATCGCATTTTCTGGTCCAAACCCGATCTTTTAACATTCCAATTTTTTTATTTTTATTTTACCTTAATTAGGTAGACATCTTTGAGGAAACATTTCGTTGTTGCCTAAAATTCTCGACTATTCTTTAATCAGTATTCGAACTTTGCAATCGAAATTTCGAAATTTGCGATACTTGCTATAAAATAAGATCAAAATGGAATATTTGCGAACAATGTGGAACTGAGGGAAACGATAAAAGAATTTTGCAAGTAAATATTCAAGACAACGTCTTCTAACATCTTTAATATAAAACCATATCACACTCGTTTAGTTATCCGAAAAACCGAATAAAAATAAAATTGAATGTGGGTGGACTATAGGATGTAGCGCACCAATCCTGCTACAAATACGAAACGTAATAACTTTTTTTCTGTTTATTTATTTTCATTTATTATTTTATTTGCCACATTACTATTTAGATATATTAAAATAAATACCTGGGATACCCAGCTTTACAGCCCTTCTTTTCCGTCGGAAGCGAATTTAGGCGGGAGTCTGGCAGCACTCCCCCTAGTAAATGGGCCAATATGAGGTGGGTTAACATGTTTGCCGAATTTGGAAGCATTGACGAAGACCGTACCATCGAGATCCCTATGTTTGGGTTCAAGAGACAATCGCGGCTGTAGCATTATCAATTTAGGCAAATCCAAGCATTTCGATCCGAAACCTATCGGCGAAAATTGGAATTAGCAGACGGTCATTACAACGGATAATTTGTGATGACTTTAACTTGTTTCGGTACAAAGTCGAAATTACCAGCAAGTTAAACCCTGTGGATTGGCCTATTCGCTTGGTATTTTGCAAAAAATGATTGAGAACAACTTGATAAATTGCTTGTTTATGTCTGGTGAGGCCTATTTCGATCTAAACGGAATTGTAGACAAGCAGAATTGCCATATATGGAGTGAATCTAATAGAGAATTACTCTATGAGACGGAGCTGTACCCTGAACGAGCCATTGTGCTGTGCGCAGTTTCATCAAGGTGCATTTTGGTGCTTTGAAGAAAACGGTGTAAAGATGTTGAAGGAGTTTTCTTTTTATCCAGAACTGTGCCGAAGACTTATCTGTTTCAACAGCATTTGGTTTCAACACGATCGAGCAACTGCATACATAGCCAGACCGTTTATGGCGAAAATTCCTAAACAAATTAATATCCCGAAAGCACTTTCCTTTGGCCTTCAAAGTCACCTGACCTGATTGCAACAGACTTAATTTTATGCAACAGACTTAATTTTTATCAAGCAAAAGGTGTACAAAACGAAACCGAAGAATTTGACTGAATTGAAATATTTGATTAAAACCATAATTGTTGTGATCACGACTTCTACCCTACAGGCCGCATGAACAATTTTCTGTTCAGTTGTGGTATATGAATGAATAAGCATGAAGGCCAATTACGCTCTATAATCTTCAAAACCAATAAGTCATGTAAAATTAAATCGAATTTTCTATACAATAAAAAAAACATAAACGAAAAACATTGACTAAAAAAAAAGTTATTTAAATTTCTTATTGTTGCACAATTGGTGCGCCACCCTGTAATGGTTTTTTCGCAAATACAGGGTGGGCCATAAGGGTGTTGGCGGTTTAAATATTCAATTAAAAAAAAACTACGAAACATAAGAAAAATATATTTGTATTTTTAAAAAGTAGAAGTATGGGAATTTTTAAGACTTAAAAACAATGTTGTCCAAATGGCTTCCCTCGGCTGCTTGACACTCTTGGAACCGAAGTCGCAAATTTTGGAAAACTCGTTGAAAAGTTGTTCTCGGCATTTTGTTACTTTGCTGAAATGAAAGTTTCGAAATGAGTTTTCCAGGAAAAACATTTTTCAGCAGCTCTATGGATACCCTAGCCGTATGACATGTGGCCCCATCCTGTTGAAACCACATCCTCTAGGTATTGCCTTGAAGTTCTTGCAAAGCTGGCACCAAAAGTCTGCTAGCATGTTGCAATAATTGTTCGCTCTAACCGTCATCGCATGCCCTCTTTCGTCCTCAAAAAAGTATGGTCCAATAATACCGGTTGACGTTATCCCAGCCCACACGACAAGCTTAGGGCTGTGAAGTGGACGTTCATGCAAGCGTCGGGGATTAGTCTCGGACCAGAACCGACAATTTTGCTTGTTCACATGGCCATTAAGGTGAAAATTGGCCTCATCACTAAAAATCACGTTGTTGAAATTGTTGAACCGCTCTAGCATCAAATTGACAAAGTTAAGTCGGTTATTGGCATCATCGGGTTTTAATTCTTGGACTATCTGAATCTTATAAGCCTTCAAATGCAAATCACGTTTCAAAATTCGTCGTAAAGTTGTTCTTTTGACATCCAAAGACTGACTTCTCTTACGTGTTGACTGTTGCGGATTTCGCTGAACTGAAACACGAACACGCTCCAGAATGTCGGCTGATCTTGCAGAAACTGGGCGACCACGAACCGTAATTGGTACTGTTGAGCCGGTTGTTTCGAACATTCTGATCCATTTTCGTATCACATTGGCGCTTGGAACTTCACTTA
>JAHXMU010000268.1:288593-327689 GCA_019455685.1 Philornis downsi | reverse complement strand
ATCGTGTAAACCGTGTTCATGCCGATACAAACGTCGTGCAGTAATCACTGATTTATTGTTTTCGTAATACGCTCGGACACAAAATGCACGCTGCACTCCCGTGTACGGCTCCATGGCGACTAAATTTCCAGGAAGCGGCGCAGCGAACAACATATCCTCCCGCCACCCCGCGCCGCGCGTTACCGAGAAATTGAAGAATTAAATCGCCAACACTCATATGGCCCACCCTGTATTAGAAAATATCATGGTAAAATCAACATGATCAGTCTCTCTAATTTCAATGACTGATAAAAAAACGTGAATGACCACAATCGGAATTGTATGAAAACCAATGGCCGTAGTTGAGAAAAAGTTAGATCCGCTGAGTGCAGTGAGCTTGAATTAAGAATACCTGAACAGAATTACTGCCGAATAGTAGTTAGATTGCGACTTCTTACGTGTCATTACATGACATTGAAATATTAAAGGAGCATTTGTGTTATTATTTAAATAAAATTTTAAACGTTTTCAATTATATTATTTAATTGTTTTCAGATTTAAGCGATAATTTCTCAAAAAACGTAAAAACTCGGTAAATCAATACCGCTACTATGTCAGTTTTGAGGTTTCAAAAAATACAACTCTACAAAAACGTTTGTCATCATACCATTTATAGCATCCCCTTTTTGAAATCTACTCCCTTATTGCCTTTTGTCATTAGACCAGTTCAAAGTTCATTATCCTTGTAGCTCGAATCATGACATGATGAATGACAGCAACACATGATGTTTACAACCCCTCCGTTTGCGCATGACCGGCTAATGTCAGTTCATTTGTGACAAATCGAGAACCACCTTCAGTTGTTGTGTTATTGCGAAAAAAAGAAATAAGAATCGCATAAACATCAGAAGAAAAGAAAATATTAATAAAGTGAAACAAAATATCGAAAATATGTAAATTAAATTATTTAAAATTATTGTGTGCTATTGCGAAATTAATAAATAAAAAATTATTCGGAATATAGAATTTAGAAAACGGAAGGAAGTCAAAATTTAACATGACGTAGTTGTTGATTCGTTCTATCTTTTTGCTTCCCCAAAAATTTTGCGATGACCTTAGAAAACAAAACAAGTAAAAATGAATGCGTGACCAAAAGAAAAAAATACGAAAAAAACACAAATGAATGAGTTTAAGAATGATACAAATGATTAATTCCAACTATATTCTGTTAGAATTGTATTGAAACAAACTGGACGAAGGAATATCATTAGTGCTAAGCAAAATTCTAAAATTATCGAAAACATAACCAGTCAAGTTTTGGCTAATTCTAAAGTAGTTTTGTTGTTTGCTTCTTGATGCTTAATGTGATGACGAGTTGTGTGCGCTTAACTGACCAGATTTGCGGCACCGAATCATTAGATTTTGTTTGAAATGTTATTAATGATTATGCATGTTTCCAGTTTAAACAACAATAGCTTTAACTTGGTGATTTTGATAAATTATATCAGCTCTGACCTGCCTCAATTGTGAAGAAGAAGAAAACTGAAATTGCTGTTATCTTAGTTCCTTCCTTATACATAAAACATACGACTGTAATCTGTATAAAATTAGCAAAATTCTTATAATTACGTATATTTATAATAAGGAAGTTCTTTTCTTTAACTGATTAATACATTCATTCGTATATGTTTTAGCTTTTTTTTTAGATTTTTTTTATTATAGGACACAGTTTAGTTCAGCAGACATGTTTTCCAGTTTTTTAACGTTAGCTATTTTTATATACTATGTGGTTAATGTGGAGTTGAGCAGTGTATTGAAATGACATCATCTTGATTATGGTTATGGTTCGAAAATTGATTTTTTCTCTTTTACTTGTTACATTGTACTATAGCTTAAAATTTTTATGAGGAAGAGGTTTTGCCATATTAGCATCAAAAAAGTTGATTATTAAAACACTGATATCAAGGCCAAATTGTAAAATAAGCTGAAAAAATACATATTTTAGAAGGCAGCTAACTTAATGTAGGTATAGTGAGCGGGAACACGCTATTTTTCCAATAGAAAGATTTAGTAATCTGTATCTTGCGTTGTACACAAGTACGATTGGGTTATGTTAGACGGAGTTAGAAAGATAAGATTCCGTTCTCAAAAAATTACTCAGACAGTTTTGTGATTGCTTTGCCATGGACGAGTATTGTTTGAGCGCGCTTTAAACATGGACACCAGTAAAGAGAAAACACGCCATATTTTACAATCAGAAAATGTGGTCCTGATATTTATGGTCCTGATATTATAACAGACAATAATGCGCAATTTTAGTTTCGTCAATTCCGTTTTGATGCCAAAAATAGACCACGCTCTACAAGATCAATTGTGGAAAATATCGATAACACAATGGAAATCGTCAAGCCAGGCCATCATGTACGAACTGCTTTGAAACCGTTTGAAGCCACTTGAATAAGACTGAATCCGAAAAGAAGCTTGGTGTACGAGTTAGCGCAAAAAAAAAACAAAACATGAAGAACCAAATTCCCTCCTGCAAATCGCTGTTCAATCGCAATAAAATCGCACCATTTTTGGAACGAATGCTGGGTCACTTACGATGGCTACAAGCAAAAACAATTGTGGCCGAATCGCAGTGAGACGAGGCAAACCAGAGCAAGCTACGAATAATGGTGAGGAAGGTTTTGCTTTGTGTTTGAAGGCATTGGCAGGGGATCATCCAATATAAGCTTCTCCCCTACAGTCAAACTCGGTTAAGGGTTGCGCCCTCTAAAGGAAACAGTCGCCCAAAAACGTTCAAATTTATCCCAGAGAAGGAGTAATTGTGTTCTATTGATTATTATTGGCAAAAACCAAGCTCCCGGAGCTTCTGATGAAACACTATCGATGTGTGCGGCCTCTACTATTGTTCAAAGTTTACGGGCGATTTGTCCGAATACAGATCTGAATTAAGAGACTTATTTGGAGAAGCAACTCATAATCATCATCCGCTTAAAAATTGGATCGATTTTGTTGAGATGCAGTATGTAATCGGAAATTCAGTTCATGAGGTTTTCTTGCGTTAACTATTGTGACGTCCGCACATACAGCTTCTTTTTGTATTCCACATAATACAGGATTTCCAATGTAGTGCTTTCAAAACCGCCAGTCTGACAATGCAGTCAGCTGTTAAATATCTTTCATCTGAAGAGTTATTTATTTAGTAAAAGGTTTCCCATTTACGAACATGAATAGTTTAACAACCCAATAGTTTACAACCAAAAATTTTATACAATACAGGATTTCCCATGTAGTGCTTTCAAAACCGCCGGTCTGATAATGCTCTCAACTGTTGAATACCAGTCATCTGAAGTGTTATTTATTTAGTGAAAGGTTCGACATTACGAACATGAATTGTTTAACAACCAAAGAACGCGTAAAAAAAGCTAAAACTTACTACAAAAGTGGTGATTCAAACGAATTCGCCAACGTTTGGCGGTTACCCGCGCAAACACTGTCTTTGACGTAGCTTCATAAAAAAAAGTCTAACGGCATCAAATCGCATGATCTTGATGGCCAATTGACGCCACCTAAACGTGAAATTACGCTTTCTGGAAACTTCTCATGCAATAAAGCCAGAATCGATAGTGTTGTCTGGCTCGTGTCACCGTGTTGTTGAAACCACATATCGTCCAGTTCATAACCTTTAATTGCAGGTAAAAAAAAGTCGGATATCATACGGCCTTGGCGCTGTGAATTGACGTTAATGGTTCCTCGTATTATCCATCACACTTTCACTAACAGAAGCGATATTTTCGGCAATGCGTAAATTGCGATGGTGTACAAGCCTGACCATATCAGTAGCTCTTCCAGTCTTTTAAAATTTCTTTATAATCTTGCCAATTTCTTGCACAGTAGGTCGATTATGACGACTATAATCACCACATAATGCTCAAAAAGTGCCCACGTTTGAATCATCACTCTTGTTTTAACTTGTAACTCTTTTTATGCTTTCTTCGGTTGTTAAACGATTCATGTTCGTAAGTGGCAAATCTTTCATTAAGTAAACAACACTTCAGATGACAAATATTTAACAGCTGATAGTCTTGCCAGACTGGTGGTTCTAAAACCACAAAAAAGACAACTCTGTATAAATCGCACGACTTTTATCAAAATTTAAAAAAAAAAATTCTTCTGTACAGAGCTTAAATTAAAACATTTTTGTCCTGGTTTCTTACTTTTATTCTTAAAATTACCAAATGTTATTGCGTAAATAAGGCGCAGTTTGTTAAAAACGATTGAAAAAAAAAAACAGATGTTATAAGTATTCAGGTAAAAATTAAAAAATTCAATACACATTCTTATCGACTTTTTTTATGTGACTATAGTTTAGAATGGTCTGATCCAGTGGAACCGAAAATAATGAAATTACTGTTCCTAAGCTTTAACAAATTACTGCTCCTAAGCCTTTGCATGAAGCACAGATCACTGACATCCAATCGAATTCGCTTACCAATCTATGCTGGGCATGTTAAAAACAAGTACAGGGTGTCCGTCGGGAAGGTATACTACTTTGTTTGTTTATGATTTTTGATTAAATGCAAGAGAATGGATCTTATATTGATAAATGTTTTATTTAATGTCGGCAATTGTGTATGGAATACAATACCAGATAAATGTCCGCCTGTGTTAGCCTCACAAATGCGAGCCCTCTTGAGCACATTTTTCATTACATTCTCACACATTTCACGCGGTATTTCATTAATTTCATCATGAACATTTTGTTTGAGTTGCTCAAGCGTTTCTGGTTTGTTGGCATAAACCTTGTTTTCTAGATTTTCCCACAAAAAGAAGTCCGGAGCAGTCAAATAAAGCGACCGTGGATGTCAATCAACATCACAATTTCTTGAAATAACTTGTTGTGGAAAGAGGTCTCGCAGTAATTCCACTGTAAACCTGGCTGTATGCGATGTGGCACCGTCTTGTTGATACCACATGTTAATCAAGCCCAAAGCTTGCAATTGTGGCGTTAAAAAGTTTTCAATCATATCACGATATCGCTCCCCATTGACAGTTACCTTTACGCCATTTTCAGTTTCAAAGAAGTGGGGCCCAATGATTCCTCCTGACTAAATTGCACACCAGATTGTCACTTTAAATGGATGCAAAGGTGACTGATGTATAATTTGAGGGTTTGCCATTGCCCAGACTCTACTATTCTGTTTATTCACATATCCATTCAAATGAAAATGTTTTCATGTTTTTCATGAAAATCGGGGTTGTCATGGGCGAGTTGTAATATCCTATTGTTAGAAGCTCTTGTGCCAACTGAATCTTGAATGGAAATAAATGCAAATCCTTGTGTAAAATTGGTGCCAATGTTGTTCTTTGAAAACCAAGCTCCTGAGCACGGCATCGAATTGAAGTCGATGCTTGGCCCTATCAGCTACAGACCCTCTTTCTTCGAAATCATTCATTACATTACATTACATTACGATAAATAGTGCACGTTTTTTCTCCCAATTATTTCACGTAACCTTCTCATCGTCACAGTAATCGATGATTGATTTTGATAAAATGTTTTAACGATTAAAACACGTTGGTTTAGCGAATATTTTTCCATAATAAATTTGCTACGTCTCTACTTCACGACTGACAAATATGAGCTGCCAAGACTAATGCTTACCAAAATGGCGGCAAAAAAGAAGTAGTATGCCTTCCCGGCGGACACCCTGTGTGTGGTTAAAATTTCAAATACTTATTAGGATCAATAAGTGATGAACTTTTCGCTGCTTATTCTTAACTTAGAACTATTTTGCTTGAAAATATATGCCAGAAAACTGATATTAAATGTCATTCATGAAGTGAAGTATAAACCAGCATTTTAAGTGGTGGCACGTGTTAACGTTTCTTGTCGTCCAAATGTTCAAGATTCAGCGAAAATCGGTATACTTAAGCCAGTCTAATAATTATATGCGCAAGTTGGATCAACACAATATTGGGCTACTCTGTCTGCAAGAATGCCACAGCTTATGCATTTCAGGCCCATCTCAAAATCAACAATCGTTTCAAGGGTTAGATCACATATCTTTTATACAATTTAAATGCATACCTATTAAAAAAAACCGGGTACACAACATAGCAATATGTTTTGTGAAATATTTATTGCGTTAATACTTTGTTGTTGCTCTGTATTCAAACTTTATACAGTAACATTGTTGTGATCTAATGAATGGTAAATTTGTTGCTTAATTTATTTAAATTTTGTTCGATTTTGAATGCTGCTCATCAACTGGAAATTGTAAATGAATAAACCATGCACATCATATGCATTCGTCATGGACCCGTCCAAACCAGACAGGTTTACAGAAAAAAGGCCTGAATTATTGTAAAGTATTGAATGCATGAACCGCCTTAGGCTTTCGCACACATAGCGTTGTCTGTCTTCTAATGTTATTTGAAGCATTTTCATGTTGAGAGGGTTTTACCTTTAAAGTGTTTACATGCAGTCTGGAACTGTACATTAAGCTGTATCGATTACCAAAAAAATTGGTCGTTCGATTTCAGTGACCTTCACGAAAGTTCAATTATATTGCGGTTATGATATTGTAAACTTATTTAAAATAAATTCGAATTTTCTTTCTGATTCATATTCGAAATAACAACTCATTTCATACATTCATGCAATTTTTACCTGAAACGAAATTAGAAACCTACGTTTCTCTATTGAAATGTAATGAAACAAATATTTTAATTCGAGATCCTGAAACGAAAACATAGTTTTATGTAGTCGCGTTTCTTAGTCGGAATCAAAATTTTTTAATTCAAGACTCTCCAATTGCAATTATTTTTAAAACTATTTACCAAAGATGTATTATTATTCCTGAAATGGAAAAAAATATTACATGAACTAAAAGAATGAAAATAAATGAAAGATGAAACTTTGTCGCATATTTATTTGATGTTCTTTTATTTAGCGAATTTTTGAAAGTTTTTTTATGTCAAACTGATGTTGTCATTTGTGATCTAATATTTTTTTTTTGTCATGACGATTTTGGAATAAAATCATCTCATAGTTCTGTCCTTTTTAGGTCATTTTTGTTCCTGGTCGATTTGTTTCCCGCATATGGGGGTTTTTTATAATGTGATCATATTTTCGAATTCCCTTGGACAAGCAAATCACACTGGACAGTAATTCTATTTCGGTAGTACAGTATTGGACAGTTGCTGGTACCAGAAAAAAGAAACTGTTTTTGATTCAAAGTTCTAATAAATTTTATTTGATACAGCAGATACGAAACTCAAATTAAATTCGATTTTGAATCGTACATTCAAAGCGCAATTACTTGCAATTTCTACTCTACGAAATATTTTGTCTATGTTTTGTTTGGATATTTTCGGTTCTACAGTTTCTTCTTCTTCTTCTAGCCACTGTCCTTCACGCCGAGATGTCGAGGTTTTAATATAAAAGACAGAGATAGACATTGTTTTGTTTTGTTACTTTGATATACATATAGGTTTATCCATTTAGTGGTTTGAAAACCGCCGGTCTTGTAAAGCTGCCAGCTGTTAAATACCTGTCATATGAAGTGTTATTTATTTAGTGCAAGGGTTGCCATTTACGAATACGAATCATTTAACAATCGGAGAACTCGCACAAATAGTTGAAACTTACTACAAAAATGGGGTTTTCAATCGAACAATTTTTAACCTTCGGCTAAAAAATTGCAAGCAAAATTGTCGCATATGGACCTCGGAGAACCCAGAAGTGGTTGTAAAAAAGCCACTTCATCCAGAAAAAGTAGCTGTTTGGTGCGAATTGTGGTCTGGAGGTGTTTAGAGGGCCGTACGTGTTGTCAGCCCGGTGTCCATGATGGCACCGCATTTATTGTCGAAAAACAGACAACATTTTTAAATAGCTGTGTACATTTCTCAGAGCGTGGTGTCTAATTTAAAAAAAATTGTTTAAAGCGGTTTTCTCTTTCACAATTTGACCTCGGTCAAGAACCAAATACTGAGACCTCGTTCTCATCAATTGTGTTCAGTAGAGTGCAGAGAGTAGAGAGTAGATGCCTCCAAATTCAGAGCATGGTTTTTCCCCACGAATATTTTACTTGGCTATGGATGGTGAAGCATGGCCATGTGGTCGCGTGGTTTCCTACTCTGTAATTTATGCTAAGGAAAGGAAACAACCCTTTCGTTCATGCCTGTAAAACAGGATTTCGCGTGTACAAAATCGACATTTCTAGACGTCAATTCATATAAGACTCAATTACCTTCGGTTTGAATCATCCCCAGTTATTTGAAAAGATATAAAATTACACGTCAAGGTTCTCTTCTTCCAATTTGGTGCAATTCTTGCTTTAATAATAATAAATCCAATTCCATCTCTTCGTTCACTTTCGGTCTTCTGCTACCTGCAAAAACAATCTCAACGTTTTAAATGTTTGAAACTATTTGCAACTTCTTACACCTACTTAGAGCGTCCTCATTGTATACTTCCACAAACAATCGACGAGACCCATTGCTGATTTCAAATCAAAGAAGTATGGCAAAAGGTTCCGCATATGACACTTATTTGGATCAATACTCGAAAAATATGTGACGCTAATTCAAAATTGCTAATACAGGGTGGCGCAATAGAACGTGCATATTGCATCATCTTTTTTTGCGGGGTAGAAAAGGCGCGGGCGGGGGGGCTCCTACATCGTTGGGTTGGCGGGCTCATGGAGTTTTAGTCGCTATGAATCACTTCGACGAGAAGCGTCGCGCATTTTGCGTGCGCGCATATATTGCTACCAGGCGATTATATTGTGCTGAATATGGACTACGGCGAATTAGTAAAGCTCCGAGTGCTACTTTAATTAAAATATGGGTAAAGCGTTTTGAAGAGACCGGTTCAACATTTAAACCACAAGCAAATGATCGCCAAGAACATCTAGGACCGAAGACAATGTTGAGAGAGTTATGGAGTCAGTACGAGGAAATCCACAAATGTCGACTCGCAAGAGATCGTCTGTCTTACAATTATCGCGACGAAGTTTGCCACGAATTTTAACATTGGATCTTAAACTGCATCCATATAAGCTGCAATTAACACAAGAATTGAAAGAGTCTGACTTCGCATTTGCTAATCAAATGCTTACTCGATTTTCCAACTTAGCAATATCCTTTTCTCTGACGAGGCTCATTTCCTTATGAATGGGTTCGTAAACCGTCAAAATTGTCGTTACTGGAACAGTGAAAATCCCAAAATCAAACACCAGGAACCATTGCATAGTCCTAAAGTGACAGTAAGAGCAGCAATCTCCGGCAGAGGAATAATTGGTTCTTTTTTCTTCGAAAATGCTCGGAGTCAAAACGTCACGGTCAATACGGAACGCTATGTTGAGATGTTGGACGGATTTTTGGCTCCAGAAATTGAAAGTTCAAGAATAGTGAATTCCAGAACTTGGTTCCAACAAGATGGAGCTACCTGTCACACATCAAATGACTCCATGGCGGTGGTGAAGCAGATGTTCTCTGGCAGACTGATTTCGAAAAGAGGTGATATCCCATGGCCCCCACGTAGTCCAGACTTGACGCCTCTTGACTTTTTTTTGTGGGGATACCTCAAACACAAAGTCTACAGTAATAAGTCGAAAAACATCGTTCAACTCAAGGAGAATATTCGTGGTGAAATGGCAGCCATTACACCAGTATTACTGAAGAAAGTTTTCAATAATTTTCATTTGCCGTCGTAGAGAGGGTCACCATTTAGATGATGTTATTTTTAAAAAGTAAACTCCATTTATTACTCTACAATGCCTTAGATTTATTTTAACCATACCTTTTGTATTTATTTTTTAATCTATTTTTTAAATATGCACGTTCTATTGCGCCACCCTGTATTTCACAGTTATAAACGGATAACATAACATTCGTTATTCATGGATAACAGGTCGAAATGCTCGAAAAGGTGCCGAAAAATTGGACCTTCCAAAAGGACATTTTGAGACGGAGCCGCGGACAACATTTACATGAAGTTATCTTCAAAAATTAAATGACAAAAACAAATTTATCGATTCCAATAAAAGAAATTAATATATGATGCAAATTTGAGCGATTTATTCGATTAAAAAAAACTACGATTAAAAATCACCCTTTATAATGCTTTACACCTTTTGTAAAACGGCGTAAACTTATTTGTACTGCAAATCTGTACTTCCCTTTTGTATAGATGGAAATACAACTACCGCTGTTTTGAAAACTGAAAACAATCGATCAATGTAATGCAATGGTCAGTTCGATGGTGTAAATGGATTAACCAAATAACTATTACAAAAATGTGTACATTTGTACAGTTGCCTTAACCTGTTTCTCATGCTATAAACAATTTAAATTAGATCACTGATAATGTGAGCAACCAGTATTCGTACAAAAGCCCACCAGCAAAAGAAAATGGAAACAAATGTAGTGAAAAAAAAGGCAACCAGGTGTTACGTTTAAGTTCTCCTTTATTTCCCTTTTTCTTTTTGGTCAATAGAAATTGAAGGTCTAGAGTGGGGCAGACAGCGGTTTTCTTTTGACCATCATGGCATGTGAAATTGGTGATTGTGGCAATATGAAACGAACACAAAATCAAAACAAACGCTGTGGTAATCGCAGCGGCACTGAAAGCTTAGCCAACGATGACGTCACAAAGCTTTGCCTTTTACAGTGCAGCATTCACTTTCAATTGTGGCTTAAATGAAATTTACACAAACACACACTGGCACACACACACACACACATATAAAAAAGCGCAGTTGAGCCCTGTGGATTTAAGCCAAAAAAACAGCAGCAACAGCAGTAGCAGTAGCAACAGCATGTCTTTTGTGTTTTGATTTTTGCATTTTGGTTTTGTTTTTTACATTTTGACTCAAACACTTTTGCGGGCACACAAGTCGAGAAGCGTTTTCGTGGCGGCTTAACGATCACAAACGTTTTTTACGCTCAAGAGAGCGGACGTGTAAGCGCGGCTTAAACAAACCTAACAAAAGAAAAAAAAAAGAAAAATCCAAAACAAAATACAACAGTTTCTTAACGGCAAAAATTTTTCATACGTTCGAGTCTACTTTACGCTATCGAAACGGTCTTACAAAATTGAAAATAAAAATAATAATAAATAAAAAAAATACAAGAAGCATCAGAATACCTTCGTTATATTACGCCAATGTGTCATTAAATGAAGAAAAAGATACAGGAAATTCTCAAATCACAAACAAAATCTAGCATTTCAAAATATAAATTTAAATGAAACTTTTTCCCTTTTTATTCCATAACTTAGCACAAGTGTTTGTTACGAAAAGCTTTAACTAAACAATTGAGAAAAACAAAGTGTTTGTAATTCATAAGAAAGATTGAAATAAAAGTTAACATCCAACAATGGTTCAAAATAACAACGACAACGCCATGAAAAATGGCCACTTAGCTGCAGGAAATCCTGCTGAAATTTTAACATCAACACCAACTTTGTCCGCAAAGTTCATCGGTTGGTTCGATACGTTAGTGGATTTCTCGTGGTTCATCATTTGTTCCATTGGTTTTATATTACAGGTGGGTATCAGCATTATACAATAATTTTTGTCTTCTTACGCATTCAAAGGTGAAATTTTCTATGAATTTATGTGATTTTTTTTTATTTGTTTTTTTCTTTTGTTGGCCATAAAACTGTTATCAAACGTATCTTAAGGAGATTCAATATTTCGCATTATTTGTGATCTCTTTCGTACTGAATTTTGAATGGTGCCGGTATTTGGTTTTCGATTTTATATTATTTTATTTTGTTTTTTCTTGTTATTTTTTGGTCATTTTTGCTTAACGTTTCGTTTCGTTATTGTTTGACAAACTTTTTCTTTTGTTTTTGCTGTTATGGCTCAAAGTTAACCAAAAAGGCAGCATTTCAAAAATAAACTTTATTTAAAGATTCAAGAAATTAAGTAGTAGTTGTTAGTGTGAATATTGTGGTGGCCATCCATTCAATATGGACAGGCAATTTATTTCCAAAAAAGACGCGTTCGAACAATTATTTGACTTTTGGATATTACCAATTCTGTGATATTAACTTAGGCTTCAATCAAAATATTAAAGTAATTCCGGATAGTAAATGAATAAACACATTTTGATCTGATCACTGATTGAACAGCTGTTTTTGAAAAGTAAACTTAATTGATTATGTCAATTAAGCACTCAGAGAAACTGAGAATTTACACCATTAGATAATTGAACAGTAGAAATTTGCGGTGGTTTCTGAAAACAACTTCAATTTAATTCACTGCAAAAATCTAGACATAATTAAGATTTGGGGAGAATGTTCAAGAAAAGGGTCATTGTGGTAAATAATAGCATTATATGCTATTCGAAAGGAAAATTCTGGACCAGAGCAAATACAGGGTGGCGCAATATAACGTGCATATTTAAAAAATAGATTAAAAAATAAATACAAAAGGTATGGTTAAAATAAATCTAAGGCATTGTAGAGTAATAAATGGAGTTTATTTTTTAAAAATAACATCATCTAAATGGTGACCCTCTCTTCGACGACACTCCTCTAACTGCAAACGAAAATTATTGAAAACTTTCTTCAGTAATACTGGTGTAATGGCTACCATTTCACCACGGATATTCTGCTTGAGCTGAACGATGTTTCTTGGATTATTACTGTAGACTTTGTGTTTGAGGTATCCCCACAAAAAAAAGTCAAGAGGCGTTAAGTCTGGACTACGTGGGGGAATATGAAATATCACCTCTTTTCGAAATCAGTCTGCCAGGGAACATCTGCTGCACCACCGCCATGGAGTCATTTGATGTGTGACAGGTAGCTCCATCTTGTTAGAACCAAGTTCTGGAATTCACTATTCTTGAACTTTCAATTTCTGGAGCCAAAAATCCGTCCAACATCTCAACATAGCGTTCCGTATTAACCCTGACGTTTTGGCCCCGCGCATTTTCGAAGAAAAAAGGACCAATTATTCCTCTGCCAGAGATTGCTGCCAATACTGCCACTTTAGGACTATGCAATGGTTTCTGGTGTTTGATTTTGGGATTTTCACTGTTCCAGTAACGACAATTTTGACGGTTTACGAACCCATTCATAAGGAAATGAGTCTCGTCAGAGGAAAGGATATTGTCAAAATTGGAAAATCGATTAAGCATTTCATTAGCAAATGCAAGCCTTGCTGTGAAATCAGACTCTTTCAATTCTTGTGTTAATTGCTGCTTATATGGATGCAGTTTAAGATCCAATGTTAAAATTCGTTGCAAACTTCATCGCGATAGTTGTAAGACAGACGATCTCTTGCGAGTCGACATTTGTGGATTTCCTCGTACTGACTCCATAACTCTCTCAACATTGACTTTGGTCCTAGATGTTCTTGGGCGGCCATTTGCTTGTGGTTTAAATGTTGAACCGGTCTCTTCAAAACGCTTTACCCATATTTTAATTAAATTAGCACTCGGAGCTTCACTAATTCGCTTTAGTGCAAAAGTGTGGAAAAGTTTATGTCTTTAACTAACGTTTTCTGCCTTGGTGCAAAAGTGTGAGGGGTGTTAGAAGATTCATTGAAAAAAAAAAAATTCTGAGTTAAAACACAAAAAAATGAAAGATAGCTCACCTAACTGAAATTTCTGTATTACTTTTCAACAACTTCATTTGGTTGAGAGACTCGAGAATAACTACGAAAAAGGAATACGTAATATGAATTTACCTAATTTGCATAATTTGCAAGATCGAATTCTACAACTGGAAGAACTGGTGGGCAGTATGCGAGAAATTGCCCAACGTTAAAAGCCATTCGATTTTATGCCATCCTTAGCATCATTCCTACGTATCACAATAGAAGATGTGTAAGATTGGGACTTGTCGCTACACATACTACAATGGTCAATCAACTCTCAGAAGGGCTCCACTTCTGGTTTCAGTCCCAACGAATTGTTGTTCGATTTCAAGCTCATCGACTTGTTGCAGAATCGACTATTAGCAGCAGTGCAGGATGAAACTACTCCCGAAAATGATCTTAAAATCGAAGAGAAACAAGCATTAACTGCCAAGAATATCTAAACCGAACGAAAACGGTGGAAGGATCGCTTTGATAGTAAGCATCGTCCTCCCCACAAGATACGAGGAAGGTGATTTAGTGCTTCTGAATAACGAACCGCAAGCGACTGGGAATCTCAGAATCTAGAATCAAATTACCGTGATCCGTATGTTGTGTCTCGTGCCCATGGTAACGATAGGTACAGGGTGTTCATCGGGAAGGTATACTACTTTGTTTTACCGCCATTTTAGTAAACGTTAGTCTTGACAGTTCATGTTTGGCAGTCGTGAAGTAGAGACATGTTAAATTTATTATGGAAGAATATTCGATAAACCAACGTGTTTTAATCGTTAAAACATTTTATAAAAATCAATCATCAGTTACCGTGACGATGAGAAAGTTACGTGAAATTTTTGGGAGAAACAACGTGCCAACAAGACGCGCTATTTATCGTGTAGTGAATGATATCTGTAGCTGATAGGGCCAAGCATGAACCACAACGATCGGCCAAAAACATTACTGTTGAGCAGCAGTAAAGAGCAGCAAAGTGTTCAAAACAATCCATCGACCTCAATTCGATGCGGTGCTCATGAGCTTGGTCTTCAAAGAACAACTTTGGCCACAATTTTGCACAAGGATTTGCGTTTGTTTCCATTTAAGATTCAGTTGACACAAGAGCTTCTTCCACAAAGACCATTTACGCCATTTAAAAGTGAGAGTCTGGTGTGCAATTTGGTCAAGAGGAATTATTGGACCTTACTTCTTTGAAACTGAAACGGTAACTGTCAATGAGGAGCGATATCGTGATATGATTGAAAACTTTTTAACGCCACAACTTGATTAACATGTGGTATCAACAAGACGGTGCCACTTCGCGTACAGCCAGGATTACAATGGAATAACTGAGAGACCTCTTTCCTAAACAAGTTATTGCAAGAAATGGTGATGTTGGTTGGATTCCACGGTCGCTTGATTTGACTGCTCCGGACTTGTTTTTGTGGGGATATCTGAAAAACAAGGTTTATTCAAACAAACCAAGCGTTTCTGGCAACTAAAACAAAATGTTCGTGATGAAATTAATGAAATACCGCGTGAAATGTGTGAGAATGTAATGAAAAATATGCCCAAAAGGGCTCGCATTTGTAAGGCTAACAGAGGCGGAGATTTATCTGATATTGTATTTCATACATAATTGCCGACATTAAATAAAACAATAATATCAATATAAGATCCATTCTCCTTCATTTAATCAAAAATTATAAACAACCATAATATATCTTCCCGACGGATACCCTGTACTTAGTTGAAGACGTCCCAGGTCTTCAGATAGGTTCCCGTAAGTTTTGCTCAGTCTATAGCTTCGGTAAAATGAAAAAATGGTGACGGATCTCCGGAATTGGATATGGAAAATGACGTCGAGGACGATCTCAGGACGGTCTCAGGAGGGACCGAACAGTCAAGTTAAAAAGTAGTATGCCCTCATTTTATACAACGCTAAATTTTGAATTCAACGACAGAGTTTGGTTAATCAGCAACACGTGAAATACGACGTTGAATCGTTTTGAATAAAAATCTTTATTGATTTCCTTTAATTGTTCTACATGGTATTATACGACTGTAATCATTTTTCAATAATATCCACAAATATGTTGTGAATATTTGACGCCAAACGCATCTCAACCAATTGAAATATGTGTTGAAAGATGTTATAATTTATTGCTGCTAAAAAGAATATACGTGAGGTGATAGACCTCAAATCCCAGGGCCTAACATATTGCTTTCTAAACGGCTTACGTGATGCGCTATGCGGAATATAAAACTTAGGACACTAATCTTATTAGAAATCATTAGAAATTTTAATAAGCCCAACGGAATATAAACGTTTCATTAGTAATATTCCATATATATGTATGTATATAAAAAAAAAGAACGAAATATATCAAATCTAAAAATCTTGCTTCAGTTAAATAGAATAGAGTTTTAGGGAAATAAAAATGCAAAAAATTTGCATTTAAATGAAAAATTTTACGAATTTAAATAAGAACGTAAAAACCAATTCAATAACTTGTTCTGATCAGGCATATGATCAGATATGATTAATTATATCGATTGTATCGAATGTAGCCAGAGCGTTAGAAAAAAACACTTCGGAACTGGATTAGTTATTTCATATTGAGCTTTAAGCGTAAATAATTATTGTATTGTAATCGGAAATGAAATTGAAAAACTAGTTAAGAAAAATATTATCAAATTTATTGAGAATAAATAGGCTTAGGCGATTGTTTAGCAGAGTGTAATGGGAAACAGAACGCTTAAAGTCCAAACGTGATTACAATTTGATTCGAGTTTAGATTTTCTTTATTTAAGCTAAAAAAAAACTTAAGACCCAAACATGATTAGGACTTGATTTAGATGCAGACAAAAGCAGATGCATAACATTTTTATGTGCGAGTTAAACGTTTTTTTTAGCAAACGTTACTATTAATTTACAGGAAGGCTAAGATAATTGTGATATAACTCACACATAAACCATAATACATAATTAATGTACGCTCATCGCTTCCGCTTCATAATCGGAATTTAAAATGTAAGCAAACAGTACTTTTGTGCCGAAGATTATCAAATATTTGCAACCTTTACGTTGTACGGTTCTTAAATCTTCTGATTGTCTTAATATATTTAAAAAAAAAACTATCTGTCCCAAATGGTATAGAACATGGTTGCTCTTTCGTAATATTTTCATCATAATTGCAAAGACTTTTCATCGATATCACTTTTAGAATCTTTAAATAATCAATATGGTTGCTCTTTCTTTCATCTACGTGATTTTTTCTCCACTCGCATTCGCATGATTTAATCCAAAACAAAAGACTTAGGCGACAAACTTAGTTAGAATTTCGTATGCATGAAAAATTAGTTAGTGCTAACTGGAATTTTATTAATAACTTTCTTCTAATAAAATCTTCTAGAAGTGAAGTGTTTTGTCAAAAATTTACATCTTTCAGCGAATTTCTTCTAATTTATTTCTTTTAGTTATTGACAACATGTTTCTTAGTTGACTGTTTAAGGAATGCCCTACATTAACATTACAGTTTGCTGTTGATTTTCTTAAGAATAAAGTGAAATAAGTCTCACAGCACTACACATCAAAAACACATATTTCATATCAACAAAAGTTTTCTTTCATGACCCCAAAAATTCTATAATTTCTTCAGTCGAAAGTTAGATATATTCTTTTCTGCGAGTTATTGCTCTGTACTCTCCACATGAAAAAGAATTTAAAACATTTGTTGTAAATCTTAATTAAATTAAACATCATTTAGACTTTGAACGCAAATATCAATGTTGCGATTTGTTATTTATAGGAACTGAACAAAAACTGAAAGTTATTTGACTGCATTATTTTATGATCCAAAGATAATTTTCACGTTGCAAATATTCAGATGAAGTACCTGATTTCGAGTGATCTGAAGTTCATCCAAAATCCATATTCGAATTCCCTGGCATCACTTGAATGGCGTATAAACTTCTTATGTGTATTGAGCTTACATGAATAGAACTTTTGGGACCCACCGAACAGAATCTACCAAATGCCAGTTAGAGCGTTTACTAGATTTGTAGATTAATTGAAGTAGTCGAAGTTTTCGGCATCGAGGGAACTCAAAAAATGATCAAACGAACAATAGCCGCATATATTACCAATTGTTTTACTATCCGACGATATTGGTCCCAAGAAAATACGAATATTGCACGTGATCTGCTACTAAAAGGTGGCGCATAAGTAACGTTAACGGCGACTATATTGAATGCGTTCTTGTGCATCATTTGGTTGTAACTCGTGAACCAATCACATCTTATATGGGAAAAGATGTAACATATGTAAAATTCTTGGCACAGACCACATAGACATATCTAACTGCTAAGAATGTCGCCTGGTGGAAGTTTCTGGATTTTCCGCAATACTTGCTTGCACTCGAGCAATGGTCACTTTATTTCGAACTGCACGAGGTCTCCTAGCACGCGGAAGATTACAGACAGCCCCTTGTTGCCCAAAACTCTGAACCAATCGCAAAATTGTTGCAGTATTTCGTACGTGAAAGAAATGTCGTTATGATCTGAATAATCGAATGCTGACTTTCGAAGTAAAATTTAGCAACTTTGGTTCATTGTTCTATGCTGAGCCTTTCTATCATAAATTTCCCAAGTGTTATTTAATTAATTCTGTAAAGAGACGAAAAAAAAAGACTTAAACAAAAAATGTATTCACTGATCAAATCTTAACGTTGTTTATGTGCCACTCTATGCATGCAGTAATGTCATATCATTGCCAACATTACACGAGCTTGCGTTGTTCTCTAATAAGACTTAGATTTATTTAAATTTCCTAATTTCAAGTACTTTAAAAACTGTTAATTCATAACTAAAAATGCTTTGGTGCCTTCTAGCTGATATTAATTATTAATTAACAACTTTTACTCAGTTGGCAAAATATTATTGCTCTCTATATTATATCTAAGAACTATCTAAGAACCATCAAAAGACTTAAGAGACAAACACATAAAATAAGAAGTGATTCTTCTTTTGTTAACAATTTACTTATATATTATACTACATATTTAAGACCTTGAATTTTTTTTTCATCTACAACGACTTGAGTAGAGATTGGATACGTCATTCAAACAACATGATTCTTTATTTTCAAGAAATTGTAATATTTCATAGTGCTGAAGAGCTTATGGTTATCAATTCAAGAATCAATTTTTTTTTATTTAATTTATTATATCATACAAATTCATACAAATTACGCCTCAGCGCCGCACGGCATTATAGAGACTAGTTGGCAAAAGAATTACATCAAAATTGTTTGTATAATAACAATAGTTTAATACAAAATACAAACACATTTATGAAAAATTTAATTTCTTGACGTACTTCAATATTAACTCAAAATTCATACCAGAAGCTCTTCGATATTTTGCAATAAATACCCTTTCATTGACGATTTAAATAATGAAAGCGTTTCTAGTGATTTTAGCTGTGGCGGTAAAATATTGTACTGACTACTACGAGAATGTTCTATACGCTGTTTTGTTGTTTCAGATCGACACATAGCTACTCTCAAATTGTCATTATTTCTCGTATTGAAAATATATTGATTTCGGGAAAAATTTATCGTGTGATGGCCAATACTATGCAAGCGTTTGAAAACATATATTAGCAATTTTAATTTATAACAACCATATATTGGCAAAACTGTTGGAAAAACATCTCTATACAAAGAAAGTGTACAATATGAAATTGGCAAGTTCACTACAGCTTTTAGTGCTTTATTCTGTTGCCGCTGGAGTGATTTTAATTCAGAACTCTATTAATAATCATACATAATGGCTAAATAGTTAGAATGACTTTGAACTAAAGTTTGAAATATTAGAAACTTAGTATTTTTATCAAATTTATTTCTAAATTAATACAATAAACCTATGGCAGGTGATACTGTAGACTTCAGATACTCTATATGCAGTGTCCAAGAAAGATTACTTTGAAAATATAATCCCAAATATTTAACTGAATTAACTTCTGAAATTTTTTCCCCATCTACGTATATACTAAAGTTGTCGTTGAACCGACAATGTGGCCTAAATCTTATCAATTTGGTTTTTTTTTTTTTTTTTTTTGATTAAGGAAAAGTTTATTAATACGCAAATACTCTATTAATAGACTTGCTCCTCGTTCTATGTAAGGTTGCACAGCCGTTTCATATTTATATGGATAAGAAATGGCAATATCATCAGCGTACATAAACATTTTACCTGATAAGTCAATATTTTTCGAGTCATTTATATACAAAGAAAATAACAAGGGACCCAATACACTTCCCTGGGGGACTCCATGCTCCACTGGTTTCAAAGTACTTTTACTATTAACAATTTGTACAAATTTAAAAAGATAGTAATTGATAACAGGATTTGTTTGCTCTGACTGAAATTAAATCTATCAAGTCATAAAATTGGATGATATTTTGTACAGACTAGAAGTAAACTGATTGTTTATTGCATATGTTGTCTACAATTAAAGCAGTTAGACTTAGGTGAACAAATGGACAATCTTAAAATCATCCTTTAAAGACTACAGTTGTTTTCCATTTTTACACATAAGGTTAAGAAATTTCCAAGGTAAATCAATCAAGATAAATGTTCCACTACAACAAAATAAACTTTTCTCTCTAATCAAAGATCATGGACAGAACGATTAGATGGCCCAAGATTGTAATAAATTTGTGAGTAAAAATTTTGCTTTTACACATTTTTCCAGAATTAAATAGTAAAGATTTTTTATTTGAATTTCATTCAGCAGTACTATGAAATTAATTTTCTTTTACGACATTGCCGTTTTGAGCCATTGGAATTTTAAAATGTTTTTAAAATCATAAGCCAATCATTCTAGCTTAGAGTAGATATGCAAATTATTTATATTTGAATACAAATTGCGGTATCAGATGTTTTTTCCTCATATCCGATTTAAATTAGCATAAATTTATAAATAATTTAAACTTGAGTTGAATTTTACCGAAAAGTTGTCTATGAAAAACAAAAGACTTAGAGCACAAACCTAACAAGAATGTTTTAACTGTATGATTGATTGTGATATAACTGCATTTATAAAACAACTGTCCACCAGTGTCAATAAAGAACGACTATACTAAGCGACTATGCTTTACAAAACGAACTGTAAACATTTAACATACAAATGCTTTTATTTCTTTCAAGAGTGAGTAATCAATCAAATATGGTTGTAATGTGGAAGGATTGTTTTTTGTTTAAAATAAATTACAGTGTGTTAAAATTTGCTTCCTGAGTTTCGTGTATTGCTTGTTCTATACACAAATGCTACAAAAAGCTCGTACTCTAAGAAAAGTACAGAATTAAAGTTAATTTTATGTATTAATTTTGTATTTTCATCAAGCGATTGATTTAACAAGCTAAAATGGAATGCATATTTTATGAAACCACATTGGCAGTTAAACAAAACAAGTGTAGAATATGACTGTTTAAAAAATAAGCGCTTCTTAATGTCTCTTATAACTTATAATTTATTACTTTCTTTGCACTGCAACTGATTGGCTTTACATACAAAAACATTAAACATTAAATGACCAACTGATGGTTAGTCCACGCAACTGTGATTCACATGATCATGGGTTCACTCAACCCTTAAAACAGCGACGTAGCTACTTTCGACTTTCGGATTCGTCATTAAACTGTATGTCCCAATAAGTGAGTCTAGAAATAAAATGCTTGTAAGCTTAGAGACGAAGTCTTCAGTAAAGATATTTAAAGATCTACGCGAGCCTTTTTACACCAAACGAGGATTTTGGCAGGGTGACAGTCTATCGTGCGACCTCTTTAACACACTGTTGCAGTTAACACGACTGGTACCATATTGAATAAAAGCCATATGCTACTCGCATATGCAGATGGCATAGACATTATTGGCAGAAAACTGCGAGATGTTACTGTAGCCTTCTCAAGCATCGAGAAGGAAGCAACGAAAGTGGGTCTGATGATAAACGAGGACAAAACAAAGTTATTGGTGCCAACGAATAAAGAGTCTTCTCGTTTGGGACGCTAGCTAACTGACATTACTATGGGCAAAGCAAGCGATTCAATCATAAAAACCCTCTCCCGACAAATAAAAATCCGACTCTACCAGACATTGGTTCTACCTGTCTTGTTATATGTCAAAGAATCCTGGGTTATGATGCAAGTGGGTGAATCAGTACTCGCAGTTTTCGAGAGGAAAATACTCCGGAAAATATATGGACCCCTCATCGTTAACGGAGAGTATGAACAATGAGCTGTATGAGCTATATGCCGACATCGACGTAGTCAAACGCATTAATATACAGCGTTTGCGTTGGCTGGGTCATGTTGCGTGGATGGACCCAAATGCTCTAGCATGAAAAGTTTTCGACACCGAATTCGATGGAAGGCGCAGAAGAGGGCGACCAAAACTCCTTTGGAAGGACCAGACTTTCGAAATACTATCGAAACTTGGTGTGATGACTTGGAGGAGAAGCGCAAAAGATCGGAGCGCTTGGAATTATTTTCTACGGCCGGATGAGGATGTCTATTTCAGTCGCCACCTAAGAAGAAAAAGCAGTAAGCTTACAGAATGTGAGAAGCTTTTTATTTTTGTTGTCATATATGAAAATGTTATTAATTAAATTTTCGGTTTAGTCGACTCTAGATCTTTGCCAAAATTTTCGAAAGAATAAAGTCATCATTAGGCCAAAGGATAATCATCAAGGTAACTCACGGTAAGCCGTCTGCGGTTTGCCACACGGAATTTAATTTACAGTATAAAATTTGAAGCAAATTCCAATTCCAATCCAAATTCCATCCTGCACTGTAAACAGATTAAATGACAGTTCGAACATCAGTATAGAGGACATTTGGGCGAACTTAGCAACAAAAAATAATATAGACATTCCCTTATTATGAACCAAATTCGTCTAGGTGAATAACATTCAAAAAATTCGTCGACTGACGTTTTCAGTTTTCAAAAATAAATTCTAGAAATGTTAATTGCTGTCTTAGTTTGTGAAACTACGATATATATTCGAAGAGATATGCTAGACTTATCAGCACATGCTGAAATATATTGAAAGAATAAAAAAATATAATGTTTTCAGTATATCTCTGTGGGATGAATCGAACATTATGGACAAACCTTTGCACATAATTCGCAGAATACAAGTATTCGACTAAATTTTCTTACAAATAGTGACTGGATTGCTGAGAAAACTCTACGTCTTTAGGTAATAAAAGAAAAATATATATATAAATATATTTTCATATAAAATATTATGTTAAAAATACCCAGTGAAAATAATATTTTGTTCTACAGTATATTATAAGTTTCTAGAGTAAAATATTTTGCAACTTTTTTGTTTATGAATTGACTTTCAAAATATTTTCAACATATATTAAAGTAAAACAGCTTCACTTTTTATGGCTCTCTCTTTTTTATCTCTAAAGCAAGTATTTTGTGTGATGTCGATTTGTTTTGTCAATGTATAAACGACATAAAAAAAATTTGCGTTTGAAATTAAAAAAGTTTTTTAAATATATTTAAAACATAAAAAACATGGGAAATTGGCTAATGGAAAAATATCTGCAAATTTTAAAGATATTAGTTTAAATTTTCCATTCATTTTTTCTCCCTTTTAAGTATGTAGAAACATCAAATTTGGTTGCTTTCTAATCTCGTATTTTTTGCTAGTAAACCTAAAATCTTAACAAAAACTGATTTTATTACTTACACTGAACAAAGAATAACATTTGTTTTGAGGTAGTATACAAATATTGTTTATTTCTTTTTAAAAACCTGTTTTCAATAGAAATGAAATTATCATATTTTATTGATATTATTTGACGTAACGAAGATATCAAAATTTTACAAATCGAACGTCTTGATTTTTGTTCGCATTTAACGTAGAAGTCCGAGAAAAAACTTTAATCGACTAATGCATTATGGGGCGAATTTTGTTCAGCGCCTAGAATGTAAACTATTAATAAACAATTTTTTTTATAATAAAAATGGATATACATTTTGTCAAAAATGGAAAAAAGGCAAATAAAAACAAAATTTGTGCTATCAATTCCAATTTAAAATTCAATCTTTAAAATATTTTTCAAATGTATTTTCCGCAAAGTTCTTCAAGTGAAAACGGCTGGGTGCCTCAAAGTTTCAATATGAGTTTTGAAAAAAGGAAAAAAGTCAAACGAAGCTGTATCAGCTGAATTCGTTAGCCATTCGATGATACTCATTGAATTTTTAGCTAGAAATTCGTCCATAATGAAGGCTTTGTGGAATAGTGCGTTATCGTGGAGTAAAATCCATTAGTTTTCTTTCCACGAAGAATTTGCTTCCTGCTAATATTCATTATCTACCATCTGATCTTCTGGAAAGAATTTCGAATGCACAACATCGCATCTTCATTATAATAATGCATCCTTTCACAATGTTATTATAACGAGCACGATGTGTCATTTAGTTTATTCATAATTTTCGATTTTGTTAGTTTATCTCAAGTGTGTTTTGTGACTTTTTCAAAGGCTAAATATATTGAATAAAGAATTTATCTCAAATTTTGTATTATAAATGAAATTTCGTATTCTAAATCGCTGAAAAGGCTACCAAAGACTTACAGCGAATCAAATTTATTAAAAACAAGCGCATAAGATTAATGCGTTGAATTTAAATATTGTAGAGGTGTAGTGGAAAATTTTCCCCGATACGGCTGAAAATCGTCATTTAAACTAGGAAGAGATAGATGCCGAGCTTAATGTGGTTCACGAATAAATTCATACCATTTTATACGATTGTTTGTCTCATACTAAACAATGAAAAATTTGAGCTTTCTTCAAAAACTTAATGGCGTAAAAGTTGCCGAAGATACTCAGACTTCACATTTATAAATCGCATTATAGTTGCTGATGAGACATGAGCCTACGAATTTGGCAGGCTAACCCGCCAACTAGTTTTAGAATAGCGCCTAATAATTGATTCGAAACTGGAAAAAATGATGTCAAAATCGGTCAAAAGTCAAGGCTCTGCTTTTTTTTTTTTTTTTTTTTTTTGTGATTGTCGCTGAGTTGTGCACTCAGAACCATTCCCTAAAGATCAGACAGCAAATAAGGAATATTATGTGGACGTTATACAGCGTTTTAGAGAGTAAATAGGTTGGAAAACTTCAGATTTGTGTAAGAAGACTCACGGTATTTGCACCAAGATAACGCACCTTCTCACAAGGCTGCTGTTGTAAACGAATTCCTGGACAAAAATCGACAATTATCACGAACATCCACCACATTTGGCTTATACGGCTCTTGCTAACTTATTTCTCTTTTCAAAAATCAAAGAACCACTTCGAGGCATCCGATTTATGTTGATAAAAGACGTAAAAGAGAAGAAATGCGTTAAAAAAATGTTTTGATATTGTGATTATTCATTGGTGTAATTGTACTATTTTGGAGTGTACTATTTTGGCATAAAATTGAACGTACCGGGTTATCCATTTTTCGGTTTCCAAAGTAAAGTTAAATAAAACACACATAAAACTATGATTTCGACGAAACTTTATAATGCTTGGCCTTTGACATGGTGTACGAAACACAATGTCCGCCTCTGGATTGGCTGTAGCAGTGGATCCTTTTGAGGTAGTTTTCGATCACTTTTTCGCACATTTCGGGTGATACCTCAATGATAACTTGACGAATGTTGGCTTTCAAATGTTCCAACTTTTGGGGATTAGCCGCATAAATATGGTCTTTGACGTAGCCCCGCAAAAAAGTCTAACGGCATCAAATCGCATGATCTTGGGGGCCAATTGACGTCGCCAAACTGTGAAATTGCGCTTTCTGGAAACTTTTCATGCAATAATTGCCAAAATTGGTTGTGTTGTGTGGCTCGTGGCGCCATCTTAAGGAAACTGCATATCATCCATTTTATAATCTTCAATTGCAAGCCAAAAAAAGACTCGGTTATCATACGAACATGGTGCTCTGCATTAAAATTCGAAAAATCCGTCACACTTTTACTAACAAAAGCAATATTTTCAGCAGTGCGTACATAGTGGTGATGCACAGGCCTGACCACATCTGCAACGCTTCCAGTTTCTTCAAATTTCTTTATAATCCTGCCAATTCCTTGCACAGTAGATCGATGATGATATGATCGTCACCCCGTAGTACACGAAAAGTGCCCGCGTTTGAGTTGCCAATTTTGCAGTAATTTGTAACTGCTTTTACACGTTCTTCGGTGGTGAACGATCCACATCTGTAAATGGCAAAGATTTCAGTAAATAAATAACACTTTAGATGACAGGTATTTAACAGCTGACAGCCTTATCAGACCGGCGGTTTTGAAACCACTAAATGGATAACCCTATGTAGTAAATAACTGGCTTGGGATAGCCGAGAGTGTTAAGGGGATTGGAGGTTTCCTGGAAGGTAGGGGAAATATTTTGCGCTGCAATTTCGTTTACTTTCTGTTACTTTTAGCAAGAAAAGTTTACAATTTTGAATTCTATGTTATTGGCTCCGGCAACTTCTTGTTGGAATCGGTCGTTTTAAGAAATCCTTAGAAGATTTTTTTGAACTGGATTACAAAAAAACTTTTGTTTACAAAACGTCCAGTATCATATAAATTGCTATTTACAAATCTTAGCTTCGCTCGCCAATTAAGTGTATAATTTTATGATAATTCGATTTGACTTAAAATCAATTTTTGTTTGTGTTTTTTCCGCAAATTAAATCAAAAAACATTTACTTCCCGTTGCTAAATCGTTAGATTTAAAAAAGAAAAACAATTTTATTTAAAATTCAATTTGAATAATTTTACTTGGCTAAAAGACCGCTCTGCGCTCTGCTCATAAATTTTGAAAAACAAAAACAAAAAAACAATTCAAAAAATGCTCTTCTGCCTGCCATTTTAAACCAATACCATATATCATGTCAGTTTTAGGCGTTTTTTTCAATACGTTCAACTGACATTAAACGCTTTACTTCTGAGAGCCTCTTGGCAAAAAAAAAAAAAAATATTTGTAAGCAAAATATAGCTCTTCCTGCATATCAAATCTATGTAGGCAACCAGCAACAGGTTGGGGAAGGTCAGTGATTGCCGAAATTGAATGTGATAATTAATGTGGTGGGGGGAGGGGGACTATTTTGTTGCTGCTATTTCTGGTTTTCAGCAACGATTTCTGGTTATCAGCCGCAATAAATAAAGTCATTCTGTGGAACTCAACGCTAGTATCGTGTATATAATTAAATAAAACTTAATAGCATAATATTTGTGATTAAGAAAAAGATAAAAAATATCTTTGGAAATAAACCAAATATTGAAATATTTTCCTTGCTAAACAAAACCAAAAAAAAAGCTGACGTTCACGTGCAGCATAAATAATCATATACATAACGATATCTCCTCATGCTGATGCCCAGCTCAGCCCTTACAGGTGCCTCACTGCTGATCAGCTGCTATCCGTCATATCAACACCTTAAGGCATCCCAGCGATGATGATCGTCATCATCATGGTGATGATGATGAAGATGATTGTGATAATACCGGTAATGTGTAACTCCACTCAAGATAAATTACCCAGATACCCCCGGCGTTGGTGGTGGTGGTGGTGGTGGTCAGTCATTATGTGCTCCAGTGCTTATCAAAAGAAACCAAAAAATATTTTTAAGATACAACAAAAAAATAGCGCCGCGGCATCAGCAACACCTCAGCTTGCTAACGACAACAATTTAGCAAAATGAATGGATGAAAAAATAATGTTTCATTTTGCTGGCATATCATTTAAATTGATTTCCCTAAGTGTTGTCTTATTCGTCGACAGCAACAATTTTGTAAATTTCACAATCATATTACCAGTCCAAAGTATTTTGAGCGGCATTTTTCGGAGCAACGTCTGCTGTGGTCGCGGGGTTAATGATAAAATTATGCGTGAAGGTTTTTGGTTGGTTGATTGGTAAAACTCCCCGTAATCGTATTATCAAAATTACAACACTAAATATGAATCTACTTCAATTTGCTACATTGAGGAGGAAAACATGTTGTGAACATTGAAATTTAATGTTGATGTGCAACTGAATTCTTGGTTTCCATGGTATGGAACATGGTATGATTTTTTTTTACTTTAAATTGATGCCCTTATAAACAAGCGCCTCTGATTTAGTGACTAGGAACGAAATTGCACTGGAAATGAAAATGTTCGACACGAAAAATTCTCGATAAATCTTTGTTTCGATTGCATTTTCAAGCTGCATATCAAAAAGTAGAACGTCCATAATATAGTCAGGCATATGACCATGAATTTGAACCCCAATGAAACCATCTATTTTCTTTTAAGGCGATATGAAATATTGCAAAATAACCCCAAAATGACCAAAAAAAATATTACGAAAAATAATCCGAAAATAAATAAAAAATGAGCAAAAAAAAAGAAAAAAATTAAATAAAACTTCGTTCAAAAATATTAAAATTGTTCAACTTAAATATAAACGAGTTGCACAAAACCACTGGATTCTTTATCGTATGTGCACATTTAGGACGCAGTGTGGACGTTAACTTTGGAATGGTGAAAGAATTCATTTACCACGGCACCGCTTTCAATAAAACTAATGATGGCAGTCTGAAGTTTAAGAGAAGTATAATGTTTGCCAACGGAAGTTGGATAGGCTAAGCAAGCGATTTTACCTCAAGTCCCTGTCTCTATGATTAGACAACTAACTGTGCCAAACATTTATTTTATCTATCTTACGCGAAATTTTGGATTATGCCGCTAGTGGATGAATCGGTTCTGAAGTCTTCGGGAGAAAAGAAATATCTGAAACCAACATAGTTAACTAAGAGTATCTGCTTCGTATGAAGCATGAGTTGCATGAGCTCTATACCGATACCAATGTGGTGAAGCGCATCAAATTGCAACGATTGCGTTGTCTGGATCATATTGGGACATATTGACATATTGATATTCATTTCATAGTAGGAGCAGAAGAGGACTACCTACTTCGTTGGAAGTACAAAAGATCAAAGCGCTTGGCGTTATTTTCTACGTGCCATGTACAGGATGGGCCATATGAGTGTTGGCAATTTAATTCTTCAATTTCTCGGTAACGCGTGGCGGGGGGATATGTTGTTCGCTGCGCCGCTTCCTGGAAATTTAGTCGCCATGGAGCCGTACACGGGAGTGCAGCGTGCATTTTGTGTCAGAGCGTATTACGAAAACAATAAATCAGTGATTACTGCAAGACGTTTGTATCGGAATGAACACAGTTTACACTATTTAAGTGAAGTTCCAAGCGCCAATGTGATACGAAAATGGATCAGAATGTTCGAAACAACCGGCTCAACAGTACCAATTACGGTTCGTGGTCGCCCAGTTTCTGCAAGATCAGCCGACATTGTGGAGCGTGTTCGTGTTTCAGTTCAGCGAAATCCGCAACAGTCAACACGTAAGAGAAGTCAGTCTTTGGATGTCAAAAGAACAACTTTACGACGAATTTTGAAACGTGATTTGCATTTGAAGACTTATAAGATTCAGATAGTCCAAGAATTAAAACCCGATGATGCCAATAACCGACTTAACTTTGTCAATTTGATGCTAGAGCGGTTCAACAATTTCAACAACGTGATTTTTAGTGATGAGGCCAATTTTCACCTTAATGGCCATGTGAAAAAGCAAAATTGTCGGTTCTGGTCCGAGACTAATCCCCGACGCTTGCATGAACGTCCACTTCACAGCCCTAAGCTTGTCGTGTGGGCTGGGATAACGTCAACCGTTATTATTGGACCATACTTTTTTGAGGACGAAAGAGGGCATGCGATGACGGTTAGAGCGAACAATTATTGCAACATGCTAGCAGACTTTTTGGTGCCAGCTTTGCAAGAACTTCAAGGCAATACCTCGAGGATGTGATTTCAACAGGATGGGGCCACATGTCATACGGCTAGGGTATCCATAGATCTGCTGAAAGATTTTTTTCCTGGAAAACTCATTTCGAAAAGGGGGGATTTTGTAAGGCTCCCACGTAGCTCCGATCTTTCTCCATGCGATTATTTTCTATGGGGCTACATCAAATCGGTAGTCTACGAGAATAATCCGACCAATTTAGAGCAGTTGAAGAGGAACATTATTCAGAAAAGTAACAAAATACCGAGAACAACTTTTCAACGAGTTTTCCAAAATTTGCGACTTCGGTTCCAAGAGTGTCAAGCAGCCGAGGGAAGCCATTTAGACAACATTTTTGGAGTGATGGCTTTATTGCCTCATTTTTTTTCGAAAATACTACAGCAACGAAAACACGATTTCGATCAACGATAAGGATCTACTTTTTGTGAACAGAATGCAGCACCATGTGGCTCCATAATGCATAGATCACATAGTCCATCCGACAATTCGTCAACAGAAACGTGAAAATTTGAATTGCTACAATGCGCTACAAAGAAGCTAGCCGAGGCAGCCACATGAATGGAAATCATATTTCGTAAAAAGCGGAAATATTCGTTTTTCCTCAAACACAGCCATGACTTACCAACATACATTTAGTTTTATTTATTATATTTAATTTTTAAAAGGATACTTGTACGGGCTATCCATTTTTCGGTTTCAAAAGTAAAGCTAAATAAAACACCCATAAAGCTATAATTTTGATTAAACTTTTATTTCACTATAATGCTTGGACCTTGCCAATATGTACGAAATATAATGCCATTTAAATGACGACCTCTAGATTGGTTACAGCAATGAATGCTTTTGAGGTAGTTTTCGACCACCTTTTCTCACATTTCCAAAGGTATCTCGGCGATAACTTGGCGAATGTTGGTTTTCAAATGTTCCAACGTTTGGAGTTTATCCACGTAAACATGGACTTTGACGTAGCCCCACAAAAAGTGTCTAACGGCGTTAAATTGCATGATCTTAGTGGCCAATTGACATCGCTGAAACATGAAATTATGCTTTGTGGAAACTTCTCTTGCAATAAAGCCAAAATCGGTCGCGTTGTGCGGTTCACGACACCGTCTTATTGAAACCACATATCGTCCAGTTCATAATTTTCAATTGCAGGGCAAAAAAATGTAGGTTATCATACGGTCATGGCGCTCTGAATTGACGGTAACTGTTCCTCCGGTGTAATTTTCAAAATAACGGACCAATAACACTTCCAGATCATATTGCGCACCAAACAGTCACTTTTTCCGGATGCAAGGACTTTTCCACAATCACTCCTGGGTTCTCTGTGCTCCATATGTGTCAATTTCGCTTGTTGACGTAACCACAGAGTGAGAAATGAGCTTCATCGCTAAAGAAACATTTGTTCAAAAAATTAGTATTACCGTAGCAAGTAATCAGCATACAGTATCGGACAAGACTAAAGCACGGAATGCTTTTTACGAATGTCGTTAAACTCGCTTAGATAATTGATTTTTTTTTACTCAACATTCTAGATTATTAAATTATATTTTAAAATAAAACAAAATCAACATGAATTTTTCATCAAAAACAATCAAAATTTAAGAAAAAAGGTAAAACTCAATGTTTTTAGGCGACAAAACTAAAGCACGTAGCCAATACTACATAACTAGAAAAAACTCAGTATTTTGTGGCATATCCATTATTTTGTAAAACTTCGACACATCTTCGTTGCATGGAGTCAATTAAATTATTTAATACGTCTGGAGAAATTTTATTCTAGGCATTTTCCACATTTTTATAGAGCTCATCCAAATTTTTGCAGCTATCGCAGTCTATATTTCGATTTACAATTTTCCATAGATTTTCCATGGGTTGAGATCAGGCGATTGGGCCAGCCATTGTAAAACTTCAATTTTATTTTGTACGAACCACTCTTTCACACACCTAGATTTGTGTTTGGGGCCGTTGTCATGTTGGTACCTCCACTTAATTTGCATCTCCTCATCTGCATGTGGAAGCATTACGTTTTGGAGAATGTCTCTATAAACGAATCGATCCATTATTCCCCTTATTCTATGAATTGGACCAATGCCATGGCCTGAGAAACAACCCCGGACCGAAACGCTGACCCCTCCGTGTTTCACTGTGCCTTTTGTATATTATGGCTTAAGACGCCGTCCTCTGGGTCGCTGAGCTAGCCTAAATCCATCGGAACTGTTCATATTAAATTTGGATTCGTCGGAAAATAGTACTGTTGTCCATTGTGTAGTGGTCCAATTAATATGTTTCTTTGCAAACTCAATCCTGGACAGTCTATTTTTCCGTGAAATAAAGGGCTTTTTTGCACTTTTATAAGATTTTAGACCCCCTTCTACAGCGCGTCTATGGATGGTTCTGGGAGTAACGTTTAACGATAATTGTGAAGCAATGGTCCTTGACGATACGAACGGATCCTTTTTACTAAGCGTATTATTGCCTGGTCATCTCGGCCGTCCACCTTTATGTACTGTAGCCAAAGAACCCGAAGATCGAAAGCGGCATATTATTCTTGATATAATACAGGGTTGCCCATATTCGACGGACCCATGTTTTTAAAAAAAAAAATCAAAGAAAAAAATAAAAATTTGGCGGTTGGCAATCTTATTCATTTAATTTGTTCCAAGTAGATTTGTTTGCATCAATTTTTGAATATGATATCTCTCAAATGGCCGCCTCTGGCGTTGATGGCGTATTGTGCCCTTTTTGCAGCATTTTCCATCGTTTTCGCCAACATTTCGGCCGGAATAGCGGCTATTTCTTCACGAATGTTGTCCTTGAGCTCTTCTTCGGTCCTTGGCTTGTTAACGTAAACCTTTGACTTCAAATGTCCCCACAAGAAGAAGTCAGCGGGCGTCAAATCGGGCGAACGCGGTGGCCAGTCGACATCAAACGGCCCGGAAACAAATTCTTCAGAAAATCGATTGTTATGCGACTTGTGTGCGGTGGAGCGCCGTCTTGTTGAAACCAGAACTGCCTCATACGCTTTCGACGAATAATTGGCATCACAAAATTGGTCATCATGTCGCGATAACGCTCCTGGTTGATGGTAACAGCATGGCCATTTTCGTTTTGGAAGAAAAACGGCCCAATGACCGTTTTCGCACTAACGCCGCACCAAACTGTGACTTTTTCGTCATGAAGAGGCAGTTCTTGAATCTCCTGAGGATTTTCAGTGGCGTAAATACGGCAATTTTGCTTATTTACGGTCCCATTCAATGTGAAATGGGCTTCATCGGACATGATAATTTTGTTCCAAAATTGCTCGTCATCATCGGCCATTTCGATGAATTTTGTACGGGAACAAATGCAAATCAACGCGAATAATCCGTTGTAAAGTGGACGAGCCATGCCCAACTGCTGAGAACGGCGTTTTTGGGATGTTCTTGGGGACCTCTCAACACTGGCTCGTACGGCAGCGATATTCTCGGCCGATCGCCTTGGTCGACTTTTATTTGGCCTCTTCGGATTAGAAAGAGCCTCACCAGTCGAAAATTTTTCGTATAAAAGCTTAATGGTGTTCTTAGAAGGCGCACTTCTCACATTTTTTAATATTTTAAAAGCACGTTGAGTTTTCACAATTGACTTCTTCTGTTGAATGTAAATTTCAACTATTTCAGAGCGCTCGCGTGGCGTGTATTGTTCCATGGTAAAAATCTGCTTGGACTGACGCTTCAAACGCGGTATGTCATTAAGCGATCTGACATCTCTGTCAAAAGTTATGGCGTTGCCAGATGGGTCCGTCGAATATGGGCAACCCTGTACTATGATGAATACAAAATTTTGTTGCAATGGCCGTCACAGATTCACCGTTATTAAAATCAGCTATTATTTTTCTTTTAAATGAACTGAATATTTATTTCGTGCCATTTATTTAGCAAAATAATCAAAAAAATTCAGAACAAACTTGTATGACCTTGTAAGCACAGAAACAATTAGTAATTGAATGCAAAATGTTTTCTATACGCACATAAAATGATCTTTGAAAAAATAACAGTAATTGTTGTTACTAAATTCAATATTGTATAGAAGAAGAAACATTCAAAAGGTTTCGTGCTTTAGTTTTGTAGCTGCATTTTCGTATGTATTAAAATAAGCACATAAAAAAGTAGTTAAACTACTAAGCAACAAAACTTTTGCATTAATTTTTAATAAGGGTAAGTTATATTCTTTCAAATATAGTTTTTGTTTCTTTGAAATTGGCATTTTTTAACGTTATTGTAAAGTGTCTTGATAAACAGAAGTCCGTGCTTTAGTTTTGTCCGATACTGTATGTACGCCTTTGTGAATGGTCTACAGGCTTTAATTGTTGCATGAGTTGGACTCTATAGGTATATGAATCGATGTGCAGATCTAAATGCCAAATACGCCATAATGAGTCGTAAGATATGCTCATTTACTGAACATGCCGTGTAATCGACAAATTCGGACTATACGCCAAACTTTTACTAACAGAATCTATATTTTAGGCAGTGCGTACATTGCGATGATACGCTGGCCTGACCACATCTGCAACGCTTGCAGTCTCTTCAAATTTCTTTATAATCTTGCCAATTCTTTGCACAGTAGATCGATTGTAATAACTCGGTAATGAACGAAGAGTACCCACGTTTGAATTACCACTTTTGTTCTAAGTTTTAACTATTTTTGCGCGTTCTTCGTTCTTCTGTTAAACGATCCATATTCGTAAATGGCAAACCTTTCACGAAATAAAGAACAGATGACAGGTAGTTAACAGCTGACAGCCTTACCAAACCGGCGGTTTTGCAACTACTATGTGGATAATCTGTTATATGTATCAGATCCAAATCATTACTGCCTGTATATTTGCACCATCAGTTTTGCCTACATGGGGTCATTTAAAGATCTCACGGTAGACGCGCCCGTTTAATATAAAATGGTAAATATTTTCCTGACTTTACTGAAGGCATCGCAAAGGTGAATGTTAATCAACAAAGACATGGAAACAAAGAGATGGCGGACAGCCGAAAGTAACTTTATAGTCGACCAAAAGCTGACATGCGTCAATTTTGTTTTTCTTGAGCTTTATCCATGACTTGCGTGATATAGACTTCTGGTCATGCGTGCATTTGCCGGTTCTGAAAACCCAATGATAAAATCAATTCTAATCGATCAAATCAGGCTATATGGTTTCAAAAGTAAAACTTAGTATTCCCTGAGACCACATAATGTTCAAAAGTATTCAAGATACCTTCAAAATGTTTGCACTGTAGCCAGTTTATTTAATAAACACTGCCTGCTGTTTACCATCGATGGCATTGCTTTATCGCTCATCCAATCTGATAATGGGCGAACAAGCTTTACTTTTTACATACCATGCCTTTGTTTTCTTTTCACCGCTTGTTACACATCACGTTTATTGATGATGTCCATTGTTATCGACATTAAGATGCAGCCCAAAGCTTGTATCAGATTGTTAATATATCAATAACTGTTATGATGAACAAGATAATTTTAATTATAATAAAATGTTTTAAACCAGTTTCATATTGAAATGCACCTTAAATCAAAACCAAGCTATGTAAGATGTTAAAAGGTAGACAAAAATATGTACAAAAGACAAAGTAGGAGTTTAATTTGTATGTACAAAAAAAGCAAAAAATTGTTCCAAGAAGGGACATAAAAATGACAACCAAATAAACGGAAGAAAATTATATCAATTACTTGCGAAAGAAATGTGTGAAAACTTATGATTCCAAATCATCTTTACATTTGTAATGTTCTATGAAGTAATCATTTCGTTTCAAAATTGAAAAATTGACTACATCTTGCTTCAATACAAAAACTTCGTCATTGTTATAGATCCTTAACGTTACGACGATGGTCGAGAAAACACAAACCTGATGTGGTGATGACATTTTGACGAATAACGCTGTCAATATTATCATTTTTGCAATTTAAATTATATCATCTACTTGCGAAAGAAATGTATGGAAACTTATGATTCCAAATCATCTTCACAATTATAAAGTTCTTTGAAGTAATCGTTTCGTTTCAAAATTGAAAAATTGATTCCATTGTTATAGACCCTTAACGTTACTACGGATGGTCGAGAAAACACAAACCTGAAGTGGTGATGACATTTTGACGAATACCGAAATAGATATCCGTCCAGTCAGCTGTCAATATCATCATTTTTGCAATTTAAATTATATCATTTACTTGCGAAAGAAGTGTATGAAAACTTATGATTCCAAATCATCTTTACAATTATAAAGTTCTACGAAGTAATCGTTTCATTTCAAAATTGAAAAATTGACTACATCTTGCTTCATTACAGAAACTTCGTCATTGTTATAGATCCTTAATGTTACGACGATGGTCGAGAAAACACAAACCTGATGTAGTGATAACATTTTGACTAATATCGCTGTCAATATTATCATTTTTGCAATTTAAATTATATCATCTACTTGCGGAAGAAATGTATGGAAACTTATGATTCCAAATCATCTTTACAATTATAAAGTTCTTTGAAGTAATCACTTCATTTCAAAATTGGAAAATTGACTACATCTTGCTACATTACAAAAAATTCTTAACGTTACGACGATGGTCGAGAAAACACAAACCTGTTGAGGGGATGACATTTTGACGCTTAGTCAGCTGTCAATATTATCATTTTTTCAATTTTTTACTAATAAAGTATATTGGCAGTAGTTGCAAATTGAAAAGCAATCTTGAACCGAATAAAGAAGTAAAATCACATTACTTTAAAGATCGATAATAACCTTACTGGAAATGAGTTTAAAGTCCTTTGATATGGAACACAAATGTTTAATTATATTGCTACAGAAATTTAACAGATACAATAAATTTTTATTTATAATCGTTTGAGTGATAAAATAAAGATATTTAGCTGTATCTCAAAAGTGTTCAGCTTACATTTTTTTTTTCTGTTGGAGTTAACTGAAATTCTATTGCTATAATTTTTTTTTCTTTTGTAAGTTTATACTAAATTCTGTTAGTCCAAACGATTTTATAGTCATTACAAACAAAACAAAATAAATATTCGTTCGGTTTTCACTCCCAATAATAAAGGATGTCCCAACAAGAACGCAAGATTTAAATTTGGCGCCATTCGAAGTGTTATTGTTTGAAATTTGAACAATTGTTATTGTTTGCTAGTAGAAGGTACGAGATTAGTAAAAATGGAGCGCAACGCATTCTCATTGTGAAATTGTTTTACCAAAATGGTGAAAGTTTTGCGGCTACAGTTCGCAAATTGCGATCAATTTGGGGTTACAATAATGCTCCAAATGAGTCAACTGTAAAGAGATTAATGGATAAAATTGCCAAAACTGGGTCTGTTAGTGATGTAAAGAAAACAACGCGCCTTCGACCAGGTCTATCGACCGAAAATATCGCAGCTGTACGTGATGATGTCACTCAAACTCCATCCACCTCAATTCGACACCGAGCTCAGGAAATTGGTGTCTCCAAATCCACTATGCAGCGAATTTTGACGAAAGATTTGCATCTTCATGCATACAAAGTTCAATTGACTTAGGAACTGAAGCCAGCTGACCATGGACAGCGAAGGGAGTTCGCTAATTGGGCATTGGAGAGACAGCATGAAAATGCTGACTTTGCCGATAAAATCATCTGCAGTGCCGGGACCCATTTCCATCTTGATGGCTTCGTCAATGGGCAGAATTGTCGCATTTGGGGTGAGGAAAGTCCTCGAGTGATTCACGAGAAGCAAATGCATCCTCAACGTGGCATTGGACCTTTTTTTTATGAAAATGAGGTATGTCAAGCGCAAACAGTTAATGGTGTTCGGTATCGTGAAATGATAACCAGATTTTTCGTGCCTAGAATTGAAGAAATGAATGTGGAAGGCATGTGGTTTCAACAAGACGGCACCACATGTCATACAGCCAGACAAACAATTCAATTGTTGCATCAGTCATTTCCCGGTCGTGTTATTTCGCGTTTTGAAGACCAGAATTGACCGCCTAGATCGTGCGATTTAACACATTATTAGACTTTTTTCTTTGGGGTTTTTTGAAGTGGATGATTTACACGAATAAGCCGACGACGATTCAAGTCTTAAAAGAGGAAATTGGACGCTGCATTAATGAAATACCGCAGCATTTATGCAAAACGCTCATTGAAAAGTTTCATTAAAAGATCGCGTGTGTGCCAGCAAAGCCGCTGCGGCCATCTGTCTGATGTGTTGTTCCATACATAACCTCGTTCTGTCTACTTTACGATATAATATATATATATATATATATATAATATAATATATAATAAAGTTTCACGATTTTTTTTAATATCTGTGTTTAATTTAAAATTTAAATCTTGCATTCTTGTTGGGACAGCCTTTATTATAAGATAACGCAAAATCACGTAACGCATCTGACTTTCAAATAAAACGGTGACATATCGCAAATGTTTTAACAAACAGGTGGTCACTTGATGTCAAAACTCCTCAAAACTAATATAATGAATATAGAATTTGTAAACGTAGAACAAAATAAATATGAATAACTGCCTCTAAAAGCTAATTACCTAAGGCTTCCGCTTCCACCAACCGTAAATTAATATTGATCGATAAGCAAATGTTGAATGATATCACCAAATTAATGGAATCTTCTTTCTGAATTTTAACCATTAATCTAATAAGTATGCCAAATATTAATTGATAAATAAATACAAAAAATAAATAAATTGTTTATTTGCTTATGTTTTATATCTATGTTGTCGACATTGTTTTGATTGTTCGAGACATTGGAAATCTTTTGCATTGAATTACTACAGAATTTTTTTCTTAATTGGTTGATCATCCAATATTAAATCTCTGTTTGAGCAGTTTGTTTTAATATTTTGAAAACCAGTCCAGTTGGTGGTTTGATAACGTTATTTAGAGTTAATACAATTTTCGATAATTTATGTTTTTCAATTTTACAATATTTTCTATCTTATTCGAATGTTTATTAGCCATACTTGTATTCCAATTATGGAATTTAATGTGCGAATCAAGTAAAAGCAAAAAGGTTTCACACTTTTGACAGTGCTGACGAGGCATGACATTTACTTTTTATCCTCTGTAAATGACTTCAAATATCTTGAGGTGCTATCAACCGGAAGAAACTATATATATATATATATATACGTATATATATATATAAATATTGTATTCCATCCATTGTTCATGGACAATTTATCATATTGTTTATGGACAATTATCATCACAGTCAATCACATCAATCTAATAATGCTTACAAACAGTTAAAATAAAACGTGTCACATCATTATATAACTAAATTGGTCATGGGGGTTCGTCATAGAAGCCCAGTTGCTAATAAAAGAGTATTCAAAACGATTCAAGTAAAATTAAATAGCCTATGAAATAACTGGTTCATTCAAAAATGACACTAAAGTATTGTCTGTTGTCTCATAAATCTATTCGAAATGACTTTGTCAATATCATAAATATTGAAAATTCATAAAATATTATAATATATAAAACATCAAACAAATATTTATATTATATATATATATATATATATATATATATATATATAT
>JAHXMU010000268.1:261957-283167 GCA_019455685.1 Philornis downsi | reverse complement strand
TTCTCGCTGTTAAGGAGTCGCTTGCAAAGTCCGCGTTAGCCGCGTTAGTAGTGCAATCCTAACCAAGTTTGTTTCTTGAGTCTTTTATATTTTTTTTTTTTGTTTGTACTGTGGAGAGTTTAGTTTCAGTTTTTTATTATAAATTTCCTTGTTAAGGTATGGAATTCCTGTTAAAATGCGTCTCCTTGTATTTTGTTACTGATATTTATATATTTTTCTTCATATTTTGAATAATTTTTCGAACATTTGAAATTTCCGGAGAGTTTAAATATTTCATATATTAGGTGCGCAACTAAGTTTTCGCTGTTATTTTTTATTTTTTTTTTTTCAAAAATCCAATTTTATTATGAAAAATTGTTTACAAATGATTCATTGAAATTATTACCAATCGCTAGCTTCTACTTTTTCCCATCTTTCTGATAAAGCTCGAATTCCATCACAGTACAACTGTTCATCTTTTGAGGAATTTAGCCATTCCTTTATGTCGTCATATGAGTGAAACTGCTGGTCAGCCAAATTGTGTGCCATCATACGAAATAAATGATAATCGGACGGCGCAATATCTGGAGAATGTAGCAGAATAAGGCTCGTAATAGATAACACCAACCTGGTGTTATGCCCCAAATACCGGGCATAACCCTCGCAGCGTGAATATTCGGCCGAGGCGACGACGTAAAAGCATGACTTTCTTTTCTTTCTTTTTAGATTGCCGTAATGTATCGATTTTCCATCACTCGTTACAATACAATGAAGAAAACTTTTCTTTTTTTTGTCGCTGAAGCAGTTGTTCATAGGCGAAAAACGACTTTCAAAGTCCTAATACTGAAGCAAGCTCTACCTGCGTTTGGCATGGATCCCCATCAAGCAATGCCGTCAATTCAGTGTCTTTGAAAGTTTTTCATCTTCCTTCACGTGAACGGTCGTCAACACCAAAATCACCGTCTTTAAAGCGACGGAACTAATCTCAACACGTTGTTTCACTTAAAGCAGTATCTCCGTAAACGTTTTGAAGCTCTCAATGAGCTTCAGCCACCGTTTTCTTCGATTGAAAGAAGAAAATCAATATTTCTCGCATGTTGACGATTATTAAGCACAAAATCATACATTTTCACACAACTAAAAGAATATGACGTCAAAAGAAAATCACTATTGTATCAAGGCGGTATGTTTACCATAAGCCTAAGCTTGGCTCACGAAGTTTAGGTTGTGGCAGAATCGACTATCACTTACAGCTGCCGCCATCTGTTGATAAACAGCGGGCGACGGCGCACCTAATATTTCAGTGCTGTTGCTTGTGTTGTTTGAAAAGGAGAAAAACAATTCTCGTGGACCAGCTAAACATCGCTATATTATAGACTAAAATGCCGCTCAAACTCAGCAATGACATGAGTGAAAAACAATTATTAAAATGACGATATTGTATTGTTACTAATAATGGAAAAAATCGGATTATGAAAATCCTGCCCTATAATTGAAAAGTGAAGTTGCAATAGATAGATAACATTCTACCGGTATTAAAAGCACGGTATTTACTATTGTTTACAACAATTTGTGCATGAGAAAAGTGTTTCTCAAAGGGGTACTGCTGGCTTGCTAGCTTGGAGTGCTGTTTGATGCATTTTGAACTCAATAAAATGGATTTTTCATGAAGCACAAGATTATCCACTTAATGGTTTCAAAGTCGCCGGTCTGGCAAGGTTGTCAGCTGTTAAATACCGGTCATCTGAAGTGTTATTTATTTAGTGAAAGGTTTGTTATTTACGTATATGTATCGTTTAACAACCGAAGAACGTGTAAAAATAGTCACAACAAAAGTGGTGTTTCAAACGTGGGCACTTTTCTTGCATTACGGCGAGATTGTGGTCGTCATAATCGACCTACTGGGCAAGGAATTGGCAAAGTTATAAAGAAATTGAAAGAGACTGGAAGCGTTACAAATGTGGTCAGGCCTGTGCATTATCGCAATGTATGCACTGCCTAAAATATCGCTTCTGTTAGTGAGAAAGTATGACGGATAATCTCAACTTGTCGATTCTACGGCGTTTTTAGCAATTGTATTTTGCATTTGGATTTACTCCCCCATCCATATGGATAGAGGCCAACTCACGTAACAATTAAAGCTACACCAACATGCTTTTAATGCTGGTTTTTCGAACAATACTTTCTTCTTCGATAAAGCTCATTTCTCACTCGATAGTTACGACAACAAGCAAAAAAGATCGCATAAGGAACTAGGAGAATCCAGAAATAATTGCGAAAAAAACTATTGCAAAAAAGTGAGTGTTTGCTGTGCATTACGGTCTAGAGGTGTCATTGGGCCGTATGTGCGAAAGTATGGTTGAAAACTACTTCACTAGGATCCACTGCAACCAATTGAGAGGCGGTTATGTAAATTTCATCGTATTTCATACATAATGACAAAGTCTGAAGTAACAGTTTCATAGAAATCATAGCTTTATGATTTCCCAGCACATAAATGTTGAGAAAGTGACGAAAATTGTTATGGAGAATCGCCGAATCACAATTAGAGAAGTTGCTGAGGATCTCGGCATATCGGTTGGCTCATGTCATGCAATCTTTCCGGAAATTTTGGACATGTAGCGTGCGGAAGCGAAGTTTGTTCCAAATTTGACCAAAAACAACGTCGCATGAGCATCAGCGCTCAGGAGTTGTTGAATGACATCAACGATGATCCAGATTTACTTAAAACAGCCATAAGTGGTGACGAATCATGGGTATATGGTTATGACATCGAAACCAAAGCCCAATTGTTCCAATAGAAGAGTCCAGAAGAGCCAAGACTAAAAAACACTCCAAGTTCGATCAAATGTCAAGGTTTTGCTCACTGTTTTCTTCGATTGCCATGGCGTAGCGCATCAAGAGTTCTTACCACAAAGTCATGCAGTAAATAAGGAGTGAAGCAATGCGAAAAAAACGCCCTGAATTGTGGGAAAAAAATCATGGCTTTTGCATCATGATAATGCACCTGCTCACTCATCTTTGCTTGTGAGAGATTATTTGGACAAAAACAACACCGTTATCATGCCTGAGCCACCGTATTCAGCGAATTTGGTCCCCTGCGACCTTTTCCTGTTTTCAAGATTGAAGAGACCCATGAAAGGACGGCGTTTTGCGACGATTGAGGAGATAAAAACCGAATCGCCGAACACGCAAAAACCGAATCGCCGAACACGCAAAACACTTTCTTATTTGTGCCTCTCACAAACAAACTATACATGCTATATGGATAAAACCGTCAACATATCTTCGAGACGAGTGTACCAACATCAAAAAATTATAATAATTGAAAGTCGAATGTACGTAGCCTGCGAAATTTGAAAATTCATCTTGATTTTTGAACACACCTCGTGTTCTCACAACCAGACCAAGCTGACGTTATCGTTAGCTTTTACCATGCCGGTGTCTGTACAAAACCCACGATTCAGAAATTTCAGATACCCTCCGTTAACGATGATGGAGCCGTTTATTTCGTGAAGAATTTTCTCTCGAAGATTCAGATAAAAAAAAAAATGCAAAGAACACTTTTCTCTTAGCCTCCTGAATGACATAAACAGTTTTTTTCAGATCAAAGCGGATTTAAATGAAATCGCCCATTATTCCAAAGTTATCGCTGACAAAATTTAACGCTGCGTCCCAAATGAGTAGACTGTTTGTTTGTAGAAACAAATATTTTTGTGGACAATTTTATTGTCATAGAATCTTTCAAATGATATCAATATCATGAGCATAGGCAACATATGAGCATGTTTACTGCAGTTTTTCCTACATGTTAAAATGACGTGCGAAAGACTGTCACCCTATCTAAGCCTCTTCGAATCCAGTAAGGTCTTTTTGTAAAATAATTCACGTGTAAAATGACTGTCACGCCGAAATGTTATTGGTTTTCATATAGCAACATTATTTTGCTTAAGACGTTAGCTTAAAGTATTACATTTTGTGAGTCATAAGAAGATTTGTTCCACAAATATATTTAAATTTTTGAGTCGTAAAAAAAGATATGTTGACATTTAAAAATCAAGAAATCATAAATTTCACATTTAATATATTCTCAATAATAGGGAAGCTATCAAAGCGCATAAATTTACTAACACCTTAAGTGATGTGAAACCATGCGACGAATAAATTCAATTAGTATTTTCTATGAGAATATAAAATGCACCGATGGAATCTTAAGCATGTTCAAATAGCATTTGACGAATATCTAAAGATTTAATGAGTTTGCATAATAATAACGATTGGGACGCATGAGATGAAACGGAAGTAGATAAATGAGAGTTATTAAAAACAAACTACAAAAATTAAGCGATGAAATAAATGAAATTCACACAAAAACGTTGAATAAGGTAAACACGAGACGTATAAACAAATTTGGCATAGAGCCAGATAAATAATTTGTTCCGAAGCATCAACAACTAAATAAATATAAATACGAATTAATTTATTAAAATACCCCTAAGAAATATATTGGATATATGTAAACAATATACTTATCAATCACCTTTTAGGGCTTGCAAATACATTCGTTTATATGGTGGATTAGGTGACAAATGTGACTAAAGAATATTCAATTTATTTTGAGAGGCCGTTCGTTATACGAGTAAATTTCTCATATAATAAAATAAATTTATCATCAACAAGTTTTGTGTTGCAATCAGAATAAAAAAGAACATGGACACAGCTGACTATTTTCGTATAAGGTTTTATTCATGAAGTTTTAGAAGGGCGGATAACTAGAGACTAAGACAAAAAAATGAGTGAGTTAAAGGATTGCAAATTCAAGGTTGCTTAAAGAAGGGTTGGCAAATATAATTCATTGATTGTGTTGCCACACTTTCAACATTTTGCATAAGTTAGGAAATATCCACTAAGCTTATAGCTAGTTGAGATTCTAGCGTAGACTCAGTACATTATCAGAAATCAAGGTGAACATGATCACTATTAAACAAGAAAACATTGTAAAGAATATGTTTCAAATTTCACACGAATTTCTATAGTATCCAATAGGTAAAATTCTAAAATTGTAGTTATTGGTGTCAGTCATTTGGTGAGTTAAATAGTTAATACAGAGTATAACGCGCCCAGATTCTAATCATTGAGCATGTTTCCGTTCGCCCACATCATATTTTGTAGCTAACATATGATCACGATCGACTCACCGTAAGCAGTTCTATTGACAGATTGCCGCCATTATCATGTTTGTTATTTGTAAGATGTGAAATCGTTACAGTGATATTTGTGATTTGATTTACATCCTTATACCGAGTTATTATTTTGTCGGTTCCAAAAATTAAATAAAACACACATAAAGTTATGACTTCGATGAAACTTGTATTTCATGATACTGCTACTTTGTATTAAATAAGATGTCATTTAAATGACAGCTTCTGGATTGGTTGCAGCAGTGTTTTTTTTATTTTTTTTATTATTTTTTTTTTTTTTTTTTTGCATCTTTCGACCATTTTTCCGCCCATTTCAGACGGTATTTCGGCAATAACTTGAAGAATGTCGGATTCCAAATACTCCAATTTTTGTTCCTTAAGCACGGTCCTTGACGTAGCCTCACAAAAAAAATCTAACGACGTCAAATAGCGTGATCTTGTTAACCAATTGACGTCACTATAACGTGAAATTACACTTTCTGGAAACATTTTATTCAATAAAGCCAAAATCGATAGTGCTGTGTGGCTCGTGACACTGTTTTGTTGAAACCACGTATTGCCCAGTTCACAATCTCCAACTGCTGGCTAAAAAAGTCGGCTCTGAGTTGAAATATGGATTATCCGTCACACTTTCACTAATATGCGATATATTCGGCAGTGCGTACATTGCGATGATGCAGGCCTGACCACGTCTGTAACGCTTCCAATCTCTTGAAATTTCTTTATAATCTTACCATTCTTTTGCACAGCAGGTCGATTATGACAACCATAATCACCCTGTAATGCTCAAAAGGTTCCTATGTTTGAATAACCACTCTATAGTTAGTTTTAACTATTTTCACGGTTGTTAAACTATTCATATTCGTAAATGGCAAACCTTTCATAAAATAAACAATACTTCAGATGACGGGTATTTAACAGCTGACAGCCTTGCCAGTTCCACGGTTTTGAAACCACTAAATTGATAACCCTATGCCACAATCATCATTTTTAACTCTTCACCTCTCTTCCAGTATCTTTGTAAATCTTTGCAAAGAATGTCCCAACAAGAACGCAAGATTTAAATTTGGCGCCATTCGAAGCGTCATTCTTTGACATTCGAACAATTGTTATTGTTTGCTAGTAAAAGGTACGAGGTTAGTAAAAATGAAGCGCTACACGAATGAACAACGCATTCTCATTGTGAAATTGTTTTACCAAAATGGTAAAAGTTTTGCGGCTACAGTTCGCAAATTGCGATCAATTTGGGGTCACAATAATGCTCCGAAAGAGTCAACTGTAAAGAGATTAATGGATAAATTTGCCAAAACTGAGTCTGTTAGTGATGTAAAAACAACGCGCCTTCAACTAGGTCGATCGACCGAAAATGTCGCAGCTGTACGTGATGATGTCGCGCAAACTTCATCCACCTCAATTCGACACCGAGCTCAGCAAATTGGTGTCTCCAAATCCACTATGCAGCGAATTTTGACGAAAGATTTGCATCTTCATGCATACAAAGTTCAATTGACTCAGAGGAATTGAAGCCAGCTGACCATGGACAGCGAAGGGAGTTCGTTAATTGGGTATTGGAGAGACAACATGAAAATGCTGATTTTGCTGATAAAATCATCTTCAGTGACGAGGCCCATTTCCATCTTGACGGCTTCGTCAGTAGGCAGAATTATCGCATTTGGGGTGAGGAAAATGCTCGAGTGATTCACGAGAAGCAAATGCATCCTCAACGTGTCACTGTCTGGTGTGGATTTTGGGCTGGAGGAATCATTAGACATTTTTTTTATGAAAATGAGGCATGTCAAGCGCAAACAGTCAATGGTGTTCGGTGTAATGAAATGATAACCAGATTTTTCGTGCCTAGAATTGAAGAAATGAATGTGGGGGGCATGTGGTTTCAACAAGACGGCGCCACATGTCATACAGCCAGACAAACAATTCAATTGCTGCATAAGTCATTTAAATCTTGGGACGTTCTTGTTAGGACACCCTTTAAAAATGAATTTGAATATATGAATGTCTTTATTGTGCGCAGCAAGTACTGCTGTCTGCTGCATTCTTTTACGCAGGCACTATCGGAATTTGTCATCAGGCGGAATATTGTACGAGTCTGCCTTTACACTCCCAGGTTTATGTTGTCGGCAGTTTCTGTGTTTGTCAGAGATTGTTCTTAAAACTAGTCATACCTTAATACTTTGCCAAATCATACCACCGCTACTGATACTTTCTGACTGATTTTACAAAATTTTTGTCCGTTTTATTGACTTACAAAGTTAGGAGACATAGAAAATAATCGATCGACTAGCTATGCCCCGTCATCTGGTGTCTCCCATACAAGCGACAGTTTTAACTCATATGTTCTTAGTCTCACGTTCTTTTTTCCGTCGCACTAAATTTGGTCAAATTTGGTAGAATGAAAGCAATGAATGAAAGAATGAAAGCAAAACGCATTGCCACAAATCTTCTGGTACGTCTCATATAGATCAGCAATTTTTCCAAAATTTAATATTGTCTTCGTAATTTGTAATCAGTAAGCCGCAAGTGGTGTAGATTTTAAACCGTTGCTTTGGTTGAAAAAAACCTGAGAAAAATCGATCATACAAACGGTGTAGTATGATGATCGGAAACAAATGATAAGTTTGAGCCATACATTCGTAAATTCGAATCTTTTAAGATTAACACAGAATTCAGTCAAATTGGGTCAGAAATTCTGAAATAAATCCTGAAAATGAAAATGTTAGGCCTTGCCGCACGCTTTAATTTTTTTTCCACAAATGAAATCAAATCGGAAAGTACTATAGTTCTGATTCTGATTCCAATAGCCGAATAAAATTATGTATTAAATTTCATTTCTCTTTCATATTTTGCCCACTGTAATTACAATAATAAAACGAAATAGTTCTAATTTTAATTTCGACAGCTGAATAAATTTATGTATTGAATTTTATTCCTCTTTTACATATCCAAAACGAAACTACAAACAATTTTGATTTTGATTCATACAACCGAAACAAAATTAGTAAAAATTTTGATTTTGAAAATGTTTCTGCAAAACATTTTGTTTGTTTTTTCATTAAAAATTGTTCGATTCAAAGAAAACAAAAAATATTTTTGAACAAATGTGAAAATTTCTGAGAACCTGCTGTCATAGATTCGAAAAATAAATTATTTGAAGTATTTTAATTTTTCTTATTTGTATTTTTCACCGTCATGGAACGAAACTACATACATCACGTTTCGGTTTTGATTTACATTAAGAAACGAAACTGCATAAAATTTTATTTTCATTTTACGTTTCCGAACTGAGACATTTATTTTGTTATGTTTTGTTAGAGGAACCGAATCAACGTATGTAGGTTGCCAATTTCATTTCATGTAAGACACGAACGAGTTAAGTGAATGGTTATTTCGAATATAAATCGAAAACAACATTTTTTGTGCACTTTAAATATATGTACCATAAAAATAAAAACGAATAAATTTGTAATAAAAAAAACGGCTAGATAACCACTAAAGTCCTGGTACATCCCACACAAATTTTCTAATTTAACTCATGCTTTCCCAGATTCATTCATTCATTTATTTAATGGGATATAATGAAAAATATTGAATCGCACTAAACCATAAAAAAATTTAGCACATGCCTGGCATGTATTAGGCGTAGTTTTGCGGATAAAAATGAACTGAACTGTCATGCACATTGCCTATCATGCTTATAAATTGACCAATTTGATTTGGTGTGTTCAAAAAATAAGGTGAATTTTCATTTTTTTTCAATACAAATATTTATTTATTCATCAATTTATATTTTATTTCCTTCAAAGTAGTCCCCCTCAGATATAATACACTTGGGCCAGTGTCTTTTCCAATTCTCGAAGCAGTTCTGATATGCACTTTTTGTATGTCCTTGAGCTCTCTCATCGATTCGGTTTTTATCTCTTCAATCGTCGCAAAACGCCGTCCTTTCATGGGTCTCTTCAATCTTGGAAACAAGACAAAGTCGCAGGGGGCCAAACCTGGTAAATGCGGTGGCTGAGGCACGACAACGGTGTCGTTTTTGGACAAATAATCTCTCACAAGCAAGGATGAGCGAGCAGGTGCATTATCATGATGCAAAAGCCATGAATTTTTCCCACAATTCCGGGCGTGTTTTTCGTATTGCTTCACGTAAACGGCGCGTAACTTCAAGATAATACTCCTTATTTACCGTACGACCTTGTGGTAAGAACTCCTGATGCACTACGCTATGGTAGTCGAAGAAAACAGTGAGCAAAACCTTGACATTTGATCGAACGTGGCATGTTTTTTTTGGTCTTGGCTCTCTTGAACTCTTCCTTTGGGAGGATTGGGCTTAGGTTTCGATGTCATAACCATACTCGTATACCCATGATTCGTCACCAGTTATGACCCTTTCAAGCAAATCTTTATCATCGTTGACGTCATTTAACAATTCCTGAGCGATGCTCATGCGACCTTGTTTTTGGTCAAAATTCAGCAATTTTGGAACGAACTTCGCTGTCAACTGATATGCCGACATCCTCAGCAACTTCTCTAATTGTGACTCGATGATTCTCCATAACAATTTTCTTCACTCTCTCAACATTTTCATCGGTTGTTGATGTGCTGGGGCGTCCAGAGCGAGCATCGTCATTCGCATCTTCTCGACCTTTTGTGGAAAGCTTGTACCAAATGTAAACATTTTTTTGGACTCAGAGTACACGGTGAGATATGCCACTGTCAACATTTCAAGTGTTTTTGAGCACTTAATTCCATTTTTTACACAAAATTTGATGCAACTTCTTTGATCAATTTTTTTTTTTTTTTTGGTAGCAGAAAATCGCCGAACACGCAAAACACTTGTCTTATTTATGCCTCTCACAAATAAACTAAACATATTATTATTTATAGATAAAACCGTCAACATTTGTTCGAGACGAGTGTACCAACGTGTACGTAGCCCGCGAAATTGTAAAATTCCACTTATTTTTTGAACATATCTCGTATGTAAGTCGCTTTACTCGACTAACATTGCCCTACTGATTTTCTAGTAGATCATTGTTCGTAATATAAATGAATTGGAAAAATTTTCTATGATAGAATAGAAATACAAATACAAGTTCTTCACTTCTGCAGTGTTCGCGAAATAAAAAACAAAACCTGAAGCCGGTCAATTCGCAAAAAAAAAAATGATCGTAATAATGCCAATATTTATCATTTTCACAATGTTTTTCGAGTTGTATACCTTAATTATAAACAAGACACCACAAGCAATTCTCATTTGTCCACATTAACACCTTAGCAAAACAGAAGACTTAAGGCACAAACGCGAAATTAATGTGCAGCCATTCATTGGTGGTCGTCAACTCACACCTGTGTAATATCAACTGCAGTTTCTCACAAAACACAAAAAAAAGCTTCTATAACTTAAATTTAATAAAGTACATAATTAATCATAAAGTGTTTTAAATCTATATGTACGTAGTTGCATTCTTTTGAAAACATCTAAATGAGAAAAAAGCTGATATGATTTATGACTGCTGGAACTTAATATTATATTTAACATTACTACTAATATAATATTTTGTTGTAAAACATATTTTAGGTGATGAATTAAATCAATCATATAGTCAATTAGTCATATTTCATAAGGTTTTATCGCGTTGTGGGTAAGATGTTCTATGAAATCAAAATTATCTACCATAACTTATTTAATGTTCAATATGAAGTTTATGAAAATTGACCAAATTAATACAAATGTTAAACGTTTGTGACTAATTCCAACGTAGTGTCTAACCGATAATTGACAAATTTCACTTTATTTGCATTTCCAAAAACCTATTTATTTGACATTAGAGGCTCAAATTCTTCCTCTTAATGGCTTATTACTTAACAACGTTAACAGTCTTAAAGTTCCCCCAAATATTCGTATCTCTCATGTGGAAACAAATTTGTTCTTTGAAATTTTCCGAAACCCGCAAAATATTTATATTATAAATTACATGCAAAAGTTTTAAAAATAATCTTTGGAATTTGACCACTCCAATTATTAACTTCCTTAAATGTACAATAATAAATGTCAATGACATTTAATACAACTGGCAACTTTAAAATCTTATGCAAATTAACGTATGGATTATAACAATACAACTTGTTACTTATTTGTGTTTTTGTCTAAAGGCTTTTTTTCATAATCTAATGTTTATTCGTTCATTCATGTGGTTTTATTTTACTTCATTGTTTCTCAAGAACAATAAAAGTTAATTACAAGTTTAAAAACGCTTGTACTGTATTCGTTGTTAAAAATAACGTTTACTCATCAGGTTAAGGTTCAATGCAATTTACGATCGCCATTAAAACTTACTCGTGTGTATTTTATACTATCATAAAAATACTAACCAAATAATTTAAGCGGCGGCAAATAAAACTATTTGAGAATAATGTTAAATACCGAATTAAGCTAACAATTAAGTTAAATGCAGAAGCATGGACAGAAATATGATATAATGAAATGTTGTTGGAAAAATTTATAACACCTTTATTCATAAGTATTATTTAATTCCGCCATAACTTAAAATAATTCATGCCAAATTGATACTTCTTCTTCTTCTTAGACATCCTTATCTATTATACACCGCCCGTAGAAAATAACTCCATGCGCTGTGATCTTCTTCGCTTCTCCTCCAATTCGTCACACCAGGTTTCGACAGTATTTCAAAAGCCTGGTTCTTCCAACGGAGTTTTGGTCGCCCTCTTCTGCGCCATGCGTTGAGTTCGTTGCCGAAATCTTTCCGTGCCGGAGCATTTGGGTCCACCCGCATAATATGACCCAGCTAACGCAATCGCTGTATATTAATGCCTTTGACCACGTCGAAGTCGGCATATAGCTCATACAGCTCATTGTTCATACGAAGCTGATACTCTCCGTTAACGATGATGGGTTCATAAATTTTCCGGAGTATTTTCCTCTCGAAAACTGCCAGTACTGATTCATCCGTTTGCGCATATATCAAGACAGGTAGAACCAACGTTTGGTACAGTCGGAATTTTATTTGTCGAGAGAGGACTTTATCATTGAATCGCTTGCTTAGCCCATCGTAACATCTGTTATCAAGCAATACTCTCCTCTTTATCACCATGCTGACATCATTCGTTTTGTTTACAGCGGAATCGAGATAGATTAATTATTCCATCACTTCAAAATTATAGTTGTCAACGTTCACACGACGTTCCAAAACGAGTAGACTCTTTGTTCGTTGAAACCAATAGCTTTGTTTTGTTTTCGTTTACCAGCAGACCCATTTTCGCTGCTTCTTTCTCGATGCTTGAGAAGGCTGCAGTAACATCTCGCAGTTTTTGACCAATAATGTCTATGGCATCTGCATATGCGAGTAACATATGGCTTTTATTAAAGATAGTACCAGTCGTGTTAACTGCAGCTTTCCTCATAATCATCTCCTACAGTATGCTAAAGAGGTCGCACGATAGACTGTCGCCCTGCCTAAATCCTCGTTCGGTACAAAAAGGCTCGCTTAGATTTTTGCCTATCTTTACTGATGACTTCGTGTTAGTCAGCGTCATTCTACAAAGACGTCATTCAAATTGTTATTATATTGTAGATACTCTGAAATATTTAACAGCAGATATTAAAAATTGAATTTGAGCTGCCTTTTTTATGCCCTGGGTTTCACTCTACTCTATTTGTACTATATTTCCAAATTTCGATAATGTTTGTATACAGAATTTGGCCAAAAATTTCAAAATTTATTAATTCTCCTTTAACTTAAACGTTGAATGGATGAAATAATTCAATTAGAATGTTCATATCTATTGTGGGGCAGCTGAGTAGTTGTACGTCCACAAATTTAAATTTTAAAATAAGACGAACTTTAAAACTGTCTCAATAGTTTATAATCCGATTTGTATACAGAATTTGACTAAAATTTCAAAATTTATTAATTCTTTCGTAACTTACGTGTTGAACGGATGAAATAGTTCAAATAAAATGTTCATGTCTATTGTGGAACAGCTGAGTTGTTGTTGCTGAATTTTGTCGCAATAGTTTATAATCCGATTTGTATACAGAATTTGACTAATATTTCAGAATTTAATAATTCTCCCATGACTTAAATGGTAAAGAGATGAAATATTTAATTTAAATAGAATGTTCACGTCTATCGTCGAACAGCTGAGTTGTTGTACATCCACAAATCTGATCATATTCGCTAGAATATCAAACATTAATTTATGATTAGCTTTTACCCATTACTAAATAATACTACCTATTAGACGAGTGTACTTTAATACGGCTCAACTATTGTACACGTCATTTATCCTAAACATTTTGAATATTTTAATATTTTACAAATGTTGACATATTCTACATATTAGTTTCCACATACGAACTGTAAAAAATTGATATGTAAGCTATATGGAATATTCAATTCGAAACATACATACATAAAGATATTCGTTTCTGAAATTTCTCAGCATGCCACAATTCCAGGCGAAATCTGCAACTCCAATTTTATGTTTAACAATGATTAATACTCACAGAAGTGTTTTACTCCGTAAAGCAAAAGAAAGCTTCATTTGATTAACAGTTATATGATTTTCAAAGGTATATCTTTAATTCCAAATATTTGAGTTAACATAAAAACTTTCAATGTGTAAGATGCATTTCTTGGGTCTTCACGTAGATGGGAAATTACGAAAATATTATTATATTCACAGAATTTCTCATATCTGCTAACTAACCTACGGAAGTGTAATATTAAATATATATCATTATTATACCAAAAGTTTCAGCTAATGATTCATCATTCACTAAAAATCTGATCCGATAATAATGTCAGTTTTGTTGTCACACCTAGAAAGAATTACTAGCCATTTGAACTTTTGCACTCCTACCTCAATTAGCCTTACCAGTCATCGACCTAATCCTCTCAAAGAAACACGTATTGAGCATTCCTGTGAGTTCCATAAAGTTTATCGAGGAATATATTTCCTGTTTCAATATTGCAGACGACCAAATCTAACCTGATAATATTATCGGTTTTCTTGTTACATCTCGAAAGAATTATTAGCGATTTAATCTGGTCCTTCCAAAGAAACACGTATTGAACATTCCTGTGAGTTCCATCAAGTTTATCGAGGAATAAATTTCCTGCTTCAATATTTTAATCGGATTTTTGTTTGTCGAGAGAGGGATTTATCATTGAATCGCTTGCTTAGCCCATAGTAACATCTGTTATCAGGCAATACTCTGTTTTTTATCTCCATGCTGATATTATTCGTTTCCTGTGAGTTTCATCAAGTTTATCGAGGAATACATTTCCTGCTTCAATATATTAATTCACCAACACAATATGGCCTGGCCAATTCAATCACTATATTCTGATGCACTTAACTTTATTAGCAGTGCTTCTTGGCCCATGTATATTATGAAATAATTTTCTCTCGAATATCCTTAGATTCCTTCATCTTTGTCATATAGAAATTCGGGCAAAATTAGTGTCTAGTTGAGCTGAATTTTATTCGTCGAGAAAAGCATTAGTCTGTATTTAATTGGTCTAATATACGAGTATGTACCTGTTTGCAAGCAAGACATTATTTACGTCGTAAATAAATTCATTTTCCTTATTAATATTTCCAGCATTTTTTCATGAGAGAACATCATACCAGGTTTCTTCATACTTGATTACTTCCTTATTCTCGATGTATTTGTCGTTGTCTCTTCGCTATTTCCATTATGATATTGAAGAGATCGCACAATAGACAATCATCTTGTTCCACTCTCGATATTGGAGGAATTTGTAAGATTCCTGATTATCTTTACAGAGTAATTAGTTCAATTTGTTCAAGGACGTTGGTCTTTTCAAGAGTATGATGTAATACACTTACTGACTTACGCATCTACAACTATAATAAAGCGTCTAATCAAATTGTCCACAATTGCTTTTAGTTTTTTTTGGGCAATACTCCATTTAGATTAGTCGTCTTGATCTTCTTGCAGGCAGGAGTGATATGGACAGAGAAATTTTAATCATTATTTAGCTAATTCGTGGTGATGCAGCCATGTTTATTAGCAAACTTAACATCATAAAATTTGAGGATTTCTGCAAACCTACTAGTTTTGAAATGGAGGCTTTTAGAAAGTTGAATTTACTATTTATCAGGTGCGCAACTAACATCCCGCTATTTGCCAGTAGATGGCGCCAACTGTAAGTGCTAGTCGATTCTGCCAGAACCTAAATGTAATGAGTCAAGCTTAGGCCTCCACGCAAGACAGATTTTTTTTAACGTCATATTCCTTTGGTTGTGTGAATCCATGTGCCAAAAATAAGCCAGCATAAATTAAGTATTTCAATTACGTTTAAATGAAAAGTTGCAGGATTTTTTATTTTGTTTTTTTTCGAAATCATCCCAACGTTTAGTAAAAAGTCTATAACCTGCTAAGAATCTTAAACATATGCTAAAATATGATTCTTATATCCACAATTATGAAAGAAAGCAATAAAGACAAGTTTCAGTGTACGTTGACAAATATTTGTATATTTCCCACGAAAATTCGTGTGAAATCCTACATTGATGGAATGGTAACCACGTTGGTGTTTTAAAAGTCTTTTTTTTTTAACTTTGAAGCTTTTCCTCAAGGAAGCCGGACCATGCCGTTAAAAATAATGCAAAATCTTCTCATGTTAGAACGGCCAATAGGCCCATTACTCATTTATATTAAGTGTGCAACTAATTTCCCGCTGTTTTTTTTTTTTTTCTTTTAAATATTCAACTTTATTATGATGTTTACAAATGAATTATTGAAAGTATTGCCCATCACTAGCTACTACTTTTCCCCATCATTCTGGCAAAGCTCGAATTTCACCACTGTAAAACTGTTCATCTTTTGAGGCTATCCACGAATCTAGCCATTCCTTGATATCGTCACATGAGTGGAACTGCTAGTCAGCCAGACCGTGTGCCATCGAAAGAAACAAGTGATAATTGGACGGCGCAATATCTGGAGAATATGGCGGATGTGGTAAGATTTGCCATTTCAACATTCCCATTTACGTTTTAACTGGCTTGGTCACATGAGGCCGTGCGTTGTCATTCTGAAGAATCACTTTTTCATGCCTCTTCGCGTATTGTGCACATTTCTCGCGCAGTCGCATTAACTGAAGCCGATACCGATCCCCAATGATAGTTTCGCTTGGTTTCAACAGCTCGTAATATGTAAATAACACAGACCTGATCCCAAAAAAAGGACACTCAACGTCCCTTGGCTTCAACTCATAAGGAATCCAAGTTCCTTGCTTTTGAATCATTCCCAACGAATGCAATCACTTGAAAATGGCTTGGCGGGTAACTTCTAATACTGAAGCAAGCTCTACCTGCATTCGACACGGATAGCCACCAAGCAACGCCGTTAATTTAGTGTCTTCGTAGGTTTTTCGTCTTCCTTCACGCGAACGGTCGTCAACATCAAAATCACCGTTTTTAAAGAGACGGAACTAATCTTGTTTCACTTAAAGAAGCTTCTTCGTAAACGTTTTGAAGCCCTCGATGAGCTTTTCCTTCGATTGAAGAAGAAAATCAATACTTCCAGCATATGACGATTGTTTGAAACAAAATCATACATATTGACACAACTAAAAGAATATGACCTCAAAAGAAAACTACTATTGTGTCGAGGTGATATGTTTACCATATGCCTAAACTTGGGGCATGACGTTTGGGTTATGGCAGAATCGACTAGCGCTTACAGCTGGCGCCATCTATTGACAAACAGCGGGAACTTAGTTGCGCACCATATATGTACTCGTATATCTTGGATTTTTCCATATTACTATAAAAGTGTAATTAGAATGTCCCATGAATAATACTTAAAACTTACAAATTTGTCCTAAAGTTATTAATATTTTAGTATCAACATTAATATGGTATATTTTCGAACATGTTTTTGAAACACTTAGATCTCCAAAAAATTTTGTTAAAGTGATAATTTCTCGTTGAAACTTAATTCTTACAATTTGTCAAAGCCTCGAAAAATATCCTATCCTACCTATGTCTAACAGATAATTATTATTTGATCAATTTCAACTTAGTCACAACAATTTAGGTACTAAATATATATATTAGCAGCTATCATAAATCAAATGTCTCTTTTTCATTTAAATTTTCAATATTAATTTTCATTCATTTTTCTCCTTATTGTTAAATGCCTCCACATAAATTGCAGTTCGCTCTGATGTATCGCATACGTTCTATGATCTAAGCGAGATACAAACAAGTTTATTAGCAAACGTCTTATGTACTAATATTGGTTTCCCGGGTAGGCAGTGCATGAGCAAAAAAGTGAACGTTTAGGTAGTGTTCATTTGTATCATTCGGAAGCTTAGATTTCCACTCAAAGTTTTAAAGCAATTGTCCAGCGGACACAGAGATACGACAGGTCTGTTGCATTCTGCATTGTGGAACTGTTGCATTTGGCGGATGCAAGAACTCGATTAAATCTAGTTTGATTTAGTACGTTTCGTATCGCAATGACACCGCTAGATAGCAAAAAAAGAAAAAAAGAGCTGTCTAAAAAGTAATAGAAGAACCACAACTACTGACTTGAGATGTTTCGAAACGAATAACTAATAATTTTGGTGTTGCCCTAACATAAGAGGGAAGTACTTCAAACACGGATACTAAGTCCTTCACTTGATGTGGTATTAAATCATTTAGAATCTATTTTTCAGTAGAAGAATACATTTGTTTTGAAGTGTTTTCAATAAGTTGTTATATTTTAAATGGGAAGGAATGAGAATGTAAATTTAACTAATAATCAATAAGTGATTGCGATGAATTGCATAAAAACGAATTTATTGCTGATTTGTAGTTCATAATAACATATTGATGAAAAAAAATGGCAATAAATTCTTTTCATTTCGTCAATGGAACAAATATTAACACAATTGTTATCAGAAAAGTATTCTATATAATGAAAAACCGCATTCTTTTAATCTTGTTGGGCAAAAATATAAATTTTTTAATGCAATTTCGATGCAATAGTAAAAACTACGGAGACTACCAATCTGAAAAACCTGTTGGGTGCTAAAAAGTTCTAGGGGAGGACAAGACCCCTAGCACCTCCTTTGCTACGCCTATCGGATTTATATGTCAACAAAGAATAAAAGGTATTATATTCTTATAATATAAGAATATAAGAACGAGTAGTTAATGCAAAAGCTTCGTATTTTTAACTTTGGGGGAAATACCAGAGTAATGAATAAATTTCTTCAATCCAATTCACACAATCAGAAAACTACATTTAATTTAAACACTTAAAACAATATAAAAAGGAATATTTTTATGGATTTTCGAGGCAAATCCAAATCCGCATCTCCAAATCCAAAAGTGCGACAAGTTTACTTTCTAAGAGTTTAACATTTTCAAAAAGTAACAGTCAAATTCAGCCAAAAGCAACCTGTGTTCCAGAAACGATCACAAAATTGAATTTTTTTCTATACTTTTTTCACAAGAAAAATGTCATTCGTTGGAATCAAATTAGATTACATTTGAAATTTTTTTGCTGAGCACCCAGCTTTTTTCCAATTGAATGGTCTAGATGGAAGTATTTCATGTGGAACGGTTATTGTTATAAGTATTTGGAATGTAATATAAATCAAGTTTACGAAATGCGACACAGATCAAAAATCTTAAACTTACAAAATCGAGTAAAGTAGAACTGCAAATTACACTATGCTACAAAGTAAATGAACTAACATACCTATACCTATGTATATACAAAAAGAAATATTCAAAAATGTCTTGTAGGTCTGTTTGAGTACATAACAATCCTTTATATAACAACCTCCGCAAATTTACCTACTTATTATTAACTCAGAATTCAGCAACAATTTGTCTGTAGTTTTCACTCTTATTGTTTCCAAGAAAACTGTTCACGATGCCCTTGAAAGGTTTCCAGGCTGCATATCCTTTTTAGCTTCCTGATCTGAGGGCCAACAAATATGCCTTCTTTGATTTTAGCATATGAAATTTTAGGAAAAAGCACCAACAAATATTTAAACACACCTTAAAAATATATAACTCAGTAGCAAAGACAAAATTCTTTAACTCACATTAGTTTACAAATTTACCGCAAAGGTAATACATAATAATAATAATAATAATAATAATAATAATAATAAAAATAATAATAATATTTTTCAAGAACGAATTGTAGCAAAAGTCATTAAAAAGCCATTTCTGTTTCAGACAATTCGAAAATTAAATACTTTGAAGGTCTCTAAATACGATAAATTTGTCAATTGTTCATTCGTAAATTGTAAAAGGAATTAGAATTTTTCAAAGATTTTATATATAGATTTCTTTAATAGTTCGCTTATCTAAAGTACTGTACATAGTCCTGCCATATGTTCTGTTACACAATTTCCAGCGCTTATCGTTCAAAACTTCTTGCGTGAATAGAACCGTTAACTTTTTTTTTTCAGAACACATGCACTGATTAGTGAAGAATACTAGTCAGTTTGGTTTCAGTTTGCAATCTATTAACATGGAGTGGGGCGTTAAAGAGAATCGAGTCGGCGTAATAGCGTTGCATAAGTGTGGAAAGAGTGCTGGCCAAATTTTCGAGTTGCTAAAACTACTCGGAATATCAAGAATGTTCGTTTATCGTGCTGTTGCTCGCTTCGGCGAATTGTCTGGAGTAGAAGACAGGCCAAAAAGTGGTCGCCCGCGCGTTGTCCGTACGAGTGCGGTAGTAAAGGCAGTGCGTGAAAGAATTCGGAGAAATCTCCTTAGAAAGCAGAAAATCATGTCCAAGGAATTGGATATATCAACCAGATCCATGTCTAGGCTGATTCGAGATGATCTGCACATGAAAGCCTATCGTCGGTCCACGGGGCAACTTCTAACTCCTCAGCTAAAAAAAATTAGGCTGGAAAGATGCAAGCGACTTTTGCAGTGGCACGCGGACAATGACCATGAAAACATTCTGTTTACGGATGAGAAAATTTTTACCGTGGAAGAAGTTTTTAACAAACAAAATGACAAGATTTATGCCACTTCATCTAAGGAAGCGAAAAAAGTTGTTCCAAGGGTTCAACGTGGCCATCATCCCTCTTCCGTAATGATTGGGTGGGGGGTCTCCCACCATGGTGTCACATCCCTCCATTTCTGTGAAAAGGGCGTAAAAACTGGTGCAAAGGTTTACCAAAAAGATGTGTTAGAGGGTGTTGTGAAGGGTTTGACCAATACCTTTTTCAATGGACGTAGATGGATCTTCCAACAGGACTCTGCTCCTGCGCACAAAGCTAAAACCACGCGGGAGTGGCTCAGAGTCAATATTCCTGGCTTTATAGCAGCAGAAGATTGGCTATCAGGGAGTCCAGATCTCAATCCACTGGATTATGCTTTGTCGTCAGAATTGCCTTAAAACAGCATTAACCAGAGCAGCGTCCTCGATCTCCATGGAAATCGTACGTGCGGCTATAGCCCAATGGCCACACCGTTTGAGAGCTTGTGTTAAAGCTAAAGGCGGCCATTTCGAGTGAATACAATTTTTTTTAATAACCAATATTGTCTTCTAATAAATGAAATAATTTTGAATACAATATGAATATTGGTTTTTTTTATCGGGTTTTATATTTGTAGCAGAACATATGGCAGGACTAGGTAGTAATTTTAGTATGGAAACATTATACAATACTATAATATTGTCTCTATTACTACTGTTTGAATCCGAACCCAACATTAATTTAAAATAGTCATAATTTTATATTTCTTCCTGTATTATGAGTGTTTTCTTCTCTTGTATTGATTAATCACTCAAACAGTATTCTAGCAGTAAGTTTCGTTAATAGACGGAGGCTTGTCGATCTTTACTTCTAACGATATACAAGTCAGTTCGTCCCCAAGTCTCAGTCACATAAGTAATCCTCAGTTATTGTGTAGAGAAACAGAATCAATGGAAAAACTGAAATACACTGTAATTTTACCCAAATATCATCAGTAATTTATTATTGTGGCCCAG
>JAHXMU010000268.1:149743-256957 GCA_019455685.1 Philornis downsi | reverse complement strand
AAACCACTTACCATATCTCGACTGTTTTTGAATTCACTATACTACCGTAAGCCTTCAGTAACATTTTCTTATCTTGCCTGCTACTTCTGCTACTCTAGTTTTAATTTACAATATTCTTTCTGATTCTTTATTAATCTAAAAATCTTTATTATCTAAAAATATTTATGCATCAATGAATATTTATATCCGGCCCCAACTACAATCTTTACCCACCCTTGCTGCTTAACAAGTTCAAAGTCTCATACTGACATCAACCGAAAGTGTTTAGATATTTAATAAGAATTCGTATTTTAATTGCTCAACCCAGCATAGTACGTATTTTTTTCAACCCTGTCTAAGTTGGTGAAAATAAGGGGCTTGATTATTGAACTATGATCGTGTATTGTATCTGATTTCAATTACAAGCACATTAAAAACAAAAACTCTGCTTTCTTAGGCGGAGAAGAACAAAAAAATCATAATATCGGTTACATTTAACATGGAATAATCTTATCAAGTTGTGGGCTTTCATGCATTGAAAACATATTTTAAGCTCCCAAAATAAGTCTAAGATGCTTCTCAGTGACATGAACTTAAAAACCAGAATTCCAGGCCATCTTTCGAAATTATGTGGACAGATATTCAGAATATTGGCATATAACACTAAAAATATTGCGAATATTAGCATTCGTCATTCAGAATAAATTCGTTGTTCGCTCTCGATTCTCTATAAATATTACTCAAATAACATTCCCAACAAATAAACCACAGATTTGATGTCACACCATCATTTAAAAAAAAATTAAAACAAATCTTCGTCTATGCAAAACCAAAGACTTAAGACACGAACTTGATTATAAACTCAAGCCACATTTCCCAAGACTCACCGAACAGGCTGTCTGTCAAGTGATCATTACACAGGTCGAATTATAAACTTTAAAAGGAAAACCAAGTTTATTACATGCCAACAACAATAAAAACAAAATTATAACCCCCAATATAAATGAAGCGACATACATAGTTATACATTTCTTCACACACATAGAGCTTGTGAATGATGCAACAGTTTATGTACAAAAATATGCCAAATGCAACCGAACAAGCAATCAATGCTACCACTTCCACGAGAAGTCTGAAATGAATGTGGCTGCATGTTGCCACAGTGTGTTAGTGTGTTTAAGCGGCATTATCAATTACTGTTTGGCAAACAAGTTAACAGCGCAAAATACATACAGGCCACATTCAAACAAATCACCAGCAAAACCACTTTGCTGACCTTCTTCAAACGTCTACAAGTGAACATTGGAATAAAATCGCAATGCTCATGCAAGATTTTCTATGTTGATATTAAAACTCAATAGCAAAGTGAAAAAATGAAACAATGTAAAACTAAAAGCTTATTTTTTACTCAAAATCGTAAGTAAACTTTAATAGGCAGACATTTAAAAGCCGGCACGCAGAGATGTTTCTGTGAGCAACAAAATACTCGAGTGATTTGAAAAGTTTACATTCAATACATTTTGCCTTCATTGTACAATATTAAGTACTATTCATTGTATTTTGTGTATTGAATATCGTAAAGAAAAGCTAGATTTTGTGCTAATTGGAAAAAAATCTATGAATCAGAATTTCTGTTGGCGATTATAAATGGAAATTAGCACATTCAGCGGATGCATATAAAACAAGTCTGGTTGTGAAAATCAGTATGCAAAAAATGATTTTTTTATTATTAGCCATGTGGTAATTCGGAATGTTTCTACAGCTGGACGGTTTCGATCTTTCCTATAGATTGTAATGTGCAGATTATGACATCAATTTCAGATTAGTTCGCTATTGCGATACATTGGCGGTGAAAAAATACCAAACTGCTAAAAACATTTCATCATATCTACCTATAGACGCTTATTTTGTTGATGGCCTCAAAGAACCAAATTGTTATCATAGTATATGATTGTGGTTTCTCAAAACTCCAATCGGTTTAACTGTTTATCATAATAATTTTTTACAGGCCTAAGAAACTGTTCTCCTCGACGTCCTTTGGATTTTGGCTTAGTAAATCAAAAGCCTTTTGAAATTTTGCTTTTTGGTAATATTGCAGCTCTTCCATCATTGCTACCAGGCTCGAGGATGACGCAACTGCTCAAGGCATTCGTCACAAGCAAGATTTGATGATTGTATCGGGAGTCGAACCCACGATAATATGAGCGATAGTCGCATGTATTTATTACCGCGCCGCGACCGACTGGACGGATTCGATCTTTAGTATAGATTTAATGTGCAGATAACGACATCAACTTCAGATTAGTTCGCTATTGCGATACATTCGCGGTGAAAAAAATACCAAACTGTCAATAAAATGTCATTATATCAAGACGTATTTTTTTTATTGACGGCCTCAAAGAGCCAATTTGTTATTAAAACACACGATTGCGGTTTCTCAAAGCTCCATTCGGCTTAACTGTTTACCATAACAATTTTTTACAGGCCTACGAAAATATCCTCCTCGAGTCAGGACATCCTTTCGATTTTGGTTTAGTAAATCAAAAGCCTTTTGAAATTTTGCATTTCAGTAATATTGTAGCTCTTCCATCATTGCTACTAGACTTGAGGATGACGCAGCTATTCAAAGCATTCGTCGCAATCATCGAGGTGACCGCTACTCAACAAAAGATTAGATGGCTATATCGGTGGTCGGACCTAGGATCATATGAGCGAGGTGACCGCCACTCAACAAAAGACTTGTTAATTGTATTGGGGGCGAACCCACGATAATATGAGCGATAGACGCATGTACTTACTACCGCGCCACGACCGACTCCCACACTGTACCTTTGCAGATTTCTTGGCAGTACTAGGTGATTGATGAATGTTGCTACACTAAGAAATTAAAGTCCCTTTTTTGAATCACATAAACTATTTTTTCTTTCTTTGTCCCAGCTGTTATTCAAATGCATAACTTTGTCTTATTGAATTCCTTTGCAATTTATTTAGCGCTGGTAGGAAAGTCATGTGCTCCTGAAGAGTGATCTTTTCATCTTCAGATCTATTCCGGTTCAGTTTTTATTCTATTTATATCCTGTTCAATTTCGAAAGTTAATATTGCATCATGAGTTCCATGACAGAGTGCAAAATTTGATGCTACCCCAGCTCATTGTCTGTGTAGTTTTTAAACTTTATGTACCAGCTACATATATAACAAACCTATGAAAGTTTTCGCTGTACAGTAGAACTCCAATTATCCGAATCAATTGGGACCGGACCACATTCGGATAATCAAAAATTTGGATAATTGGATTTTTTTCTGAAAAAAGGGGATTCTAAAGTAAAAGAGCTTATTTTTGGCATTGTATGCATTAGTAAAGTAAAAGGAAGTAAAAGTACATAAAAAAATATATAAAAATAAAGGAATGTACATATGTACATATGAACATTTAGGTACAAATACATACATTCAGTGTTTCAAAGCGATTCGAATAATCAGCGATTCGGTTGATCGGAGTTCGGATAATTGGAGTTCTACTATAGTTTGAAGTAAACTTATTGCTATTTGCGAAATTTGATCGATTTAAATTAGTCAAAGTTTCAAATGTGGAATTCATTAGAATCCCTGCTTATTGGCTGTATAGTTTTGAAACTTTATGTACCAGCTATATAACAAAACTATGAAAGTTTTCGCTGTAGTTTGAAGTAAACTTGTTGCTATTTAAGAAATTTGATTGATTTAAATTAGTCAAAGTTTCAAATGGGGAATTCATTAGAGTCCCTGCTTATTGTCTGTGTAGTTTTTAAACTTTATGTACCAGCTATATAACAAAACTGTGAAAGTTTTCGCTGTTGTTCGAAGTAAACTTATTGTTATTTACGAAATTTGATTGATTTAAATTAGTCAAAGTTTTATATGGGATATTCATTAGAGCCGAATTAGAATAAAATTAGTACAATGCATTCTTCTGTTGCGTATTTATTCCTCTCAATGTTATAACAGAATTTTGTATCTACAGCAGCTTAAAAATTAACCAATTTTATAGAATTTATTTAACTTTTTATTTTTTTTTTATTTGATAATTTTTTATTTATTTGATAAGCTCTCAATTTTGGCCATATACTTTTCAATGTTTGGGTGTTTACTTAACACTTCAAGTCTATTGGTTGCAATAGCACAACACTTTGTACATACATATATGTGTTGATATCTGCTTCATACAATACGATGATATATGATATTACAATGAATGTGCCCCCGAAAATCTCATGAGAAGCTCAAATAAAAATACAGCAAATACAAAAAAATATATACGAACATAAAAGCTTTCAAATTTTGCTCGGCTACAAAAAGTTTTTAGCTAATTTTCATTTAAAAACTGCAGTAAATTTCATGTAATTTTGTATGGCTTAATGGATATTAGAGGCGAGTTACTGTGCATTATCTATGGCGCTGTATTTTAGCTTTGGACGTTAGCCTTTAAACAGGCTCGGTGTAGCGGGCAAAAAGCCGGCTGCCTACAAAAAAAAAAAAAAATTGTTGAACTAGGTCAACAAGCTACTGATGTCTACATGAATGTCTGTTTGTTCATTTACGAGTGTCTGTACCTGTCCGTCTGCCAATCTCTATTGTGGTTAGATTGTGTGCCTTACATCTATGCACAGTGGGATCTATTGATAATAACATACGCATATTATTCTCGTCTCTATCTCTTCTCTCTATTTTAACAGTACTTTTATGACGAAATATCGAAAGATGTTATGTATTTATATTTGAGTTCACGTGACTTGAGGAGGTTATGAAGGAATGATATTTTTGTGGAAGGAAATCAGGAATATAGATTCTGGAATCAGGATTTCTTCTTAATATGAAACTTATTTAAGTTATCTTAGATTATTGGCATACGAGTACAAATCAAATCAAATGTGTAGGTTTTACATGAGTCTCGCCTTGAAGGCCTTACCCATGCTGTGGCATCACACAGGTGCTGTTTTCTGTAATTCTTTTCTTGGTTATATTTCTTTTCTTCTTGCGACAGCAAGCGCCCCCCTAGGGTACCCAAACTAATCCCGAAGGATTAGCCAAACTACCAGAGATTGGAAGTAGGTCCCATGGAAAAACTTCCTCAGGGCCCGCTCCCTCTCTCGGCCAAAGTACCGTTGTAGTCACTTGGTATGAAGTGAGCTACCTCCAGGTTAGGAGTTGAGGTAATCTAGGAAGACCTCGGATAGACATGAACAGTGTTTTCCAAGCTAATGCCTTCCTTCACCAACGCAACCTGAAGCAACGCAAAAGCACTGAAAACAGCACCAGCACGATGCTCCCACTAGGGGTCCAACACCATTGACCAGGAAGGAACAATGTTCCTTGGGCCCCTGGTCACCCGTGCTACCAGAAGAGAAGAACCCTCTGGTCTGGGTTTCGCAGACAGGCTACTCCAGTTTTGCTTTATCATACCTCGCATGGAACTGGTAATCCATAATCTACGGCATAGATTTTCAATGTCCGAGGAGAGAATATCAACACAGCAAAGCACGCCATGCTCCAATCATAGTATATTAACCAGATCTCTTACAACTATTAAAAACGGAAAAGATAAATCTTCTGATATCTCCCGACGGCTTCTCTATAATCGCACCTGTTGCCAGGCCGACATACGAGTACAATATAGTAATATAGTAATCTGTATCTCGCGTTTTATAGCTGCTATTGGATTACGCTATATCTCGTTGGAAAGCCAAGTTTTTAAAGCCAGTTTTATGATTCCTTAACTCATTATTGTTAAGGCACGAGCCAAAGATGGACAACAGCAAAGAGAAAATACGCCATATTTTAAAATTTTTCTTCGACAAAAGCGATAAAGCAACCTACTCGACTGAAAATGTGAATAGTGTTTATTGTCATGATACTGTAACAACCAATCAGGCACAATTTTGTTTTTGTCGATTCCCTTTCGGTAATTGTGATATCAAAACACACCAATTTTTGGAAGCCCAATTGTCGAAAATGGAATAAAGAAAATTGTCAAATCCAACACGCATGTAAGTTTTGTTTCGGTTGCCCAGGAGCTAAATATTACACGTTCGATGTACGAGGGTCGCAAGAGCTAACGCAAAACCATCCCTTGGATCAATTTTGCTGCTGAATCGCAACAACATCGACGCAATACTGAAGCGGATAGCGACTGGTGATGAGCAGAGGGGTCACTGACGACTACGTCAAGCGAAAATGGTTGTGTTCGAATCGCTGTCAGTTGGCAAATCCAGGATTGAAGACCAAAGATATTTTGCTGTGGCGGAATTAACAGGATATCAGCTATATCAGTTACTCGCCTTCGGTCAAACTCTTAATGCTGACCTGTATTATCCCTAATTGGACCATAATAAACAATCGCCCAAAAATGGCCAGCTGTGGTCAATAGGAGATGAATTGTATTCCATCAGGATAACACTAGGCCATACACATCGGTAATGACTTTCCACAAGCTTTGGGGGCCTGGTTGGAACGTATTTATGCATCCACCTTAAGCATCGACTATAAATTCCCTTCCCTTGGCTTCATTATGTTATTAAATTGCACCCATACTTGTGCGTTAATTGTGAGCAAAATTTGAAAATTGAAAAAAAGTATAAACTATGAGAACCACGCATAGTGAAACCGCAACTTATCAGAATTTCGCCAAAAACGTCTTTGAATGGATGTACGTGCATGTCAGTTCACCCGACTCAGAATCAATATTGCCGATTTATCTTTTCCCCCATTAAATTTAGATTTTTTTTTAATTTTTTTTTTTTTGTGAAAATTTGGGGTTTTTCCTGCTTTTTTCATAAATTTGTTAGATTTTTTTTGCCTTTTTCGCTAAGAATGTTATTGAAATGTATTTTCAGTATAAAATAATTCTACTACAAAATGCTGCAGTAGCATTCAATTTAAATGAGAAGGGTATGACTACGACATAATCCTGTCGCATTGAATAAAATGACTCTGCGAATGAATTCAGAACCTCAGGTTTGGAGCCATTGCGCGGGGAGGCAGATCAAATCATTTTTGGGGGATTTTTACAAAGTGAAAAAGTATAAGTTATTCAAATGGTTGCTTGAAACGTTGAAATTTTTGTCTAGAAAAATTAACATTTCGATGCTTTCTTATTAATTAGAATGGAATTTTGATATCAATATCAATCAAAAACAAATATAAATAGATAAACCATTTTGGGGTTTCAAAATCGCCGATCTGGCGAGGCTGTCATCTGTTAAATACCTGTCATCTGAAGTGTTGTTTATTTAGTAAAAAGTTTGCCATTTACGAATATGGCCCGTATAACAACCGAAGAATGCGTGAAAATAGTTCAAACTTACTACAAAGGTGCTAATTCAAACGTGGGCACTTTTCGTGCATTACGGATGGAAGAGACTGGAAGCGTTACAGATGTACACACTGTCTAAAATAGCAGCATTTCAGAGCGGTATGACCGTATTAAAACTGACTTTTTTGGCCTGCAATCGAAAATTATGAACTGGACGACATGTGGTTTCAACAAAACGATGCCACGAGCCACACAACACGACTGATTTTAGCTTTATTCCATGAGTAGTTTTCAGAAAGCGTAGCTTCACGTTTTGTCGGCGTCAATTGGCCACCAAGATCATGCGATTTGATGTCGTTAGACTTTTTTGTGGAGCTACGTCAAAGATTGTGTTTACGCGAGTAATCTCCAAATGCTGGAGCATTTGAAATCCAACATCCGTCAATTTGTTGCCAAGATATCTCCCGAAATGTGCGAGAAATTGGTCGAAAACTACCTCAAAAGGATCCACTGCTGCAATCAATCCAGAGGCGATCATTCAAATGATATCGTATTTCGTACATAATGGCAAAGTCCAAGCCTTATAATGAAATAAAAGTTCCATCGAAATCATGGTTTTATGTGAGTTTTATTTACCTTTACTTTTGAAACCGAAGAATGGATAACCCGGTATTAAAATATGCACAAACGCTGACTCTAATAATGGTGCTAAAAGCTAATTGTTACAGAAAATCCAATTAAATAATCGGCTTTTATTTAAACCTGTCTTTTTGTTTAAATCCTATTAAGTAAAGGTGAATGAAAACCTGATACATTCAGTAATGAAATATTATTAATAATCGTCTTCAACATCATCGTCAATTTTGAGTCAGCAATACGAATACTTCAAATTAATGTTAATTAATTTAATGTTGCGTTAACAGCAATATGGTATTCCCTAATGGTCTTAAGGTTACGCTGGCTTTTTATCAAGAATTTTAATAAAGTAAAGGGTGTCCCGACAAGAACGCAAGATTTAAATTTTAAATAAAACACAGATATTTAAAAAAATCGTGAAACTTTATTATATCGTAAAGTAGACAGAATGAGGTTATGAATGGAATAACACATCGGGCAGATGGCCGTTGCGGCTTTGCTAGCACACACGCGATCTTTTAATGAAATTTTCAATGACCGTTTTGCATAAATGCTGCGATATTTTATTAATGCAGCGTCAAATTTTATCTTTTAAGACTTGAGTCGTTGTCGGCTTATTCGCGTAAACCATCGACTTCAAAAAACCCCAAAGAAAAAAGTCTAATGGTGTTAAATCGCACGATCTAGGCGGCCAGTTCTGGTCTCCAAAACGCGAAATAACACGACCGGGAAATGACTGATGCAGCAGTTGAATTGTTTCTCTTGCTGTATGACATGTGGCGCCGTCTTGTTGAAACCACATGCCCTCCACATTCATTTCTTCAATTCTAGGCACTATTGACTGCTTGCGTTTGACATGCCTCATTTTCATAAAAAAAGGTCCAATGATTCCTCCAGCCTAAAGTCCACACCACACAGTGACACGTGTGCTGCGACATTTTCGATCGATCGATCTGGTCGAAGGCGCGTTGTTGTCTTTACATCACTAACATACCCAGTTTTGGCAAATTTATCCATTAATCTTTTTACAGTTGACTCTTTTGGAGCATTATTGTGATTATTGATTGGTCGCAATTTGCGAACTGTAGCCGCAAAACTTTCACCATTTTGGTAAAACAATTTCACAAGAAGAATGCGTTGTTCATTCATGTAGCGCTTCATTTTTACTAACCTCGTACCTTCTACTAGCAAACAATAAAAATTGTTCAAATGTCAAACAATGACACTTCGAATGGCGCCAAATTTAAATCTTGCGTTGTTGTTGGGACACCCTTTATTTTGGTAGAATATCGTAACAACAAAAAATGTACCGTTACACAAATAAAACAAATTTATGGGTGGCCTTGTAAATATGAAACTCAGCTTAGTTGAGCAATCGACAAGTCTATTAAAAGCTTCTTAAACTGGGGTTCAAAATTGCTATTGAACGTTTGCTTCTTTTCAGTGAGCCCAATAACATAATGTGTTTAAGCTCAGTGAATGTAAGAATATGTCGTAAATTCTATTCACCTGATGCAGGTGAAGTTATTTAGGACTTAAGTAAATGAAACCACTTATAGGCGTCCGTGGCGCTATGGTTAGTTAGTGCACGTGACTATCGTTAGCAAGATCGCAGGTTCAATACCGCTTATGGTCACCTATCATTATTTGAGCGGCAATCAGCTCGATGTGTCTTATGAACATTTTGAGTAGTCGTGGAATTAGCAACTCTTGTAAATTCTTCTCCAACTGCGACGTTAGGAATGGTCATTAAGCTGTAGTAGGTGCCTTTGAGCGAGTCTAAAAATAGAATGCGTTTGAGCTCACTGAATGTGAGAGAACATAATAAATGTCCACAACAAAGCATGACTTGATCCACAAACCTTCTGCACTTATACCTAATGATTTAAACATGCAACGCGAAATGCCAGAATTTTAACAAAATATTCTACAAAGTCTGCCACTGTGCGGTAGTTTGTGGTATGGTGGTCAGTAGTATAACTATGAGTCAATCATTTCACTTTTTTTTTAATACATATCAACTTGGTATGTAGACGTAGATTTTTCGTTTATTCGTTTGTTTTTTCACATATCTCTATGTGAAGTTGTCGTTGACAGAGTCTGAAGTGAAGTTGGCATGTGGTGGTCTTTTTTTCGTATTTGTTTCTTTTTTTCCCCCATTTTCAAAAGCCACTGCCAACGGTGGCATAATCGGGTGGAAGTAACACTTGTTGGCGTTGCGAACAATTGCGGTTCAATGTAGCTTTTGTGTGTGGTTTGTTCGTATCTTTATTTTGCTTTTGTTTCATTCATTTATTGTTATCTTTGTTATTGTTTGCCTGTCACGTTTAGAGTTCACATCATGATAGGTTGACATGCAGGCGATAGAGAAGAGAGATAAGTTATGATGAATTTTTATGGAAGCAACAATTGTTGGTTGTTAAGCAGTTTAAGGGATTTGCTTCGCTGAAAGCCGGTTGTGGTATAATTGCTAAATTAGGTTAATTATTCGCAATTTAGATCTCAAAAACTGAAGGTGGGAATTTTTGCACATGTTGTATTTAGTGCGTAATTCAGGGTAGACGCATAATAAATTTGGCACGTTAATGATATTTAAGGCCCCATTTTATTCCCAATGAACGTGGTTTGTTTTTGATTTTAAACGATGAAAACAAAATAATCAAATAATCATTTCATTAAAAAAAACTGAGCTTAGTATAGGTTAGTTTTAGATGCCAATGATAGGTAACATATAGTTGTCCATTTTTCGGTTTCACAAGTAAAATTAAATAAAACAAACATAAAGGTATGATTTCGATGAATCCTCTATCTCATTATAATGCTTGAACTTTGCCATTATGTACGAAATAATTTACCACCTCTGGCTTGGTTGTAGCAGTGGATCTTTTTGAGATTCCTCCAGCTTTGTTTTAGAAAAATAAGGCCCAATCACATCTCCACACCTTAATGCGCACCAAACAGTCAGGTTTTCTAGAATCAATGGCATTTGAACAACCACTTTTGGGTTCTTCGAGCCCCACATGCGACAGTTTTGCTTGTTGACGTAACTACCGAATGAGAAATGAGCTTCATCTCCGAAGAAAATTTTGTTCGATTGAATGTCCACGTTTGAATCAACACTTTTATAGTAAACTTTAACTATTTTGACGCTTTCATCCGTTATTAAACGGCTCCTATTCGTGAATAGCAAGCCTTTTACTAAATAAATAACACTTCAGATGACAGGTATTTAACAGCTGACAACCTTGCAAAACCGACATTTTGGAAATTTCTAAATGGATAACCCTTTATTACTTAGTATTGCTTTGTGATTAATGCCAGTTAAAAAAAAGATTATTTATATATTGCTTATAATAAACAATTATTTTGCTAAAACGAACAGAATTTGCCTGGGAATTTCTTTTCCTTAAATAATGATATATTAACAAACTAATAATTTCATCTGGAAATGAAATGACAGTCCCAATGATTGTATAATAGTAAAACCGGAATGCGCTGTCGAAAATGTATTTTGCTATGCAACATTGTGGAGTCGGATCTCACTGTACCAGACATTGGTTCTACCTGTCTTGTTATATGGCCCAGAATCCTGGGTTATGACGCAAGCGGATGAATCAGTACTGGCAGTTATCGAAAGGAAAATACTCCGGAAGATAAATCAGCCCATCATCGTTAACGGAGAGTATCGACGTCGTACGAACAATGAGCTGTATGAGCTATATGTTGACTTCGACGTGGTTAAACGCATTAACATACAGCGTTTGCGTTGGCTGGGTCATGTTGTGCGGATGGACCCAAATGCTCCGGCACGGAAAGTTTTCGACAACGAACTCGATGGATTGCGCAAAAGACCAAAACTCCTTTGGAAGGATCAGGCTTTTGAAACACTATCGAAACTTAGTATAACGAACAGGAGGAGAAGCGCAGAAGATCGAAGCGCTTGGAATTATTTTCTACGGGCGGCGTATAATAGATAAGTATGTCTATTCCACAGTCACCACCTAAGAAGAAGAATGCAACGTTGTGCGATATAAGTTCAAAAACTATTATATAACTGTGCAGATGTAGACAATTTTAATTTCATACATACGCACAACATCACCCTGTTAAAGCAATTGCCGCATTTTGACGTCTCTGTTTACAGTTCATAGAGCTGGTGATTCATATGGTGGCTATACTATAAAGATGAGGGTTCCATATATTTTATAGGAAACTTTTCTTTCGATGACTTTCTGAACTGATTCAACCACAGGCCATATTACCCTGGTTTCGGCACAGCATATTTAGATAAGCTGAAAACAATTGGATTTTTGTTCGCCGTATTTGGGCTTTGTCATGAAATCGCTTGCATAATAACACCTACCTGCAAATACCTAGTTTGTTGAATGAAACTAGCCGACCTGATGTATAGATGGTGCCAGTAGTTGGGAAAAAATTATTTTGGTGAAAAGTGGTAATCTTATAAAATAAATGTTTTAAGTATCAAAACACCACGTTGTTTAGTATTTTCATTTGAACCATCAAAAGTAAACGATATCAGTAAATTTGTAAACATTGACAAAACTGGTCACCGTTCAATTCAATTTTTCCATTTGAAAGGTCTCTGTCCAACCAATATTAAAGCCGAGCTAGATTCTTCCTTGGGGGAGTCTGCTCCTTCATTTACAACTGTACCATATCGCGAAGCAGAGTCTAAACGAGGCCGTACGAGCTGCAAAGATGAACACCGTAGTGGTTGACCAATTGAAGTGTACATACTAGACACGGTTAAGAAAATACACAAAATGGTATTGGATGATGATCGGCTATAGGTGCCAGCTGAAAAGTTAGGCATTTCCAAAAGTATTATACATCGTATATTGACCAAAGATTTGGAGAAAAGAAAGCTGTGCGCAAGATTGGTGCCGCTCTTACTTTCAATAGAGCAAAACAGCATCGTAAAGACGTTTCAGTAGAGTTTTTGACCTGTTTCACCGCAATAAAGCCGAATTTTGACGTCGTTTTATAGCCATGAATGAGACATGATTCAAGCACTGCACACCTGAAACAAAGGAACAGTCAAAGCTGTGAACTGGAATGGGAAAATCGTGTCATGGCGTCTGTTTTTTGGGGTGCGCCTGGGTTTATTTTTTATTGATTTTCTTCAGAAAGGCGAACATTATCCTAATTTTAATCATTTGGATGATAAAATTACGGAAAAAATGTCGCATTTGGCGAAAAAGAAAGTGTTGGATGTATGAACTGGGGCATTGTCTTGATGAAACAACATTTTCTATTTCGCCAAATGCTGCCTTTTCCATAATTTCATCACCTGCTATAAATTAACATAATCTTCCCTGTCGATGGTTATTGTTTTTTGAAGATAACAACAAAAATAATCCCATTCGCGTCCCAAAAAACAAAACAGACGCCTTGACCTTGCCTGTTGATGGAACCGTTTTCGCCCTCTTTGGACACGATTCTCCCATTTTAGTCCACTTCTTTGATTATTCCTTTGTTTTAGGTGTGAAGTGATGAACCCATGTCTCATCCATGGTTATGGATCGACGTAAAAATTCGGCTTTATTGCGGTAAAATATCGCCAAATACTCTACGGAAATATATTCACGCCACTGCTTTTGCTTTATTGACACCAAGTGCGACAGCTCTCTAATCTTCAAATCTTCGGTCAACACATGATGTATAGCAGTTTTTGAAATGCCTAACACTTCAGCCAGCTCATACACTTCCAGCCGACGATCATCCAATACCATTTTGTACCATTTTGTAGATTTTCTTAACCGAGTCTGGCGTGAACACCCCAATTGGTCGATTACTACGGTGTTCGTCTTGGCAGCTCATACGGCCTCGTTTAAACTCTGATACCCAATATTTTACAGGCGCCTTGAAACTTAAAACATATGTTTTATAAGATTGCCACTTTTGGAAAATTGGTGGGGGGGAAAAAACTTAGTCCTAAAATCCTAAAAAAAATTGCTTTTTTTTAGGTGCTTTTAAATATTTCGTGTAAGACAGAATAAAAGTTTTGAGAAAAAATCAATCTAATTAATATTTTAAAATGCTTGTTTTGAAAATATAACATATTATATTATTTTATTTTATGTTTATATAAATCCTATATAGATTAAAAAATAAACTATTATTTTCCAGAATATGCCGAACAAATTTTAAACCAAAAGAAATTATGAAAAAACCGATACACTAAAAAATTCGTTGTTTCCGTAATGAGCTGTTCAATGCAGAGGCCCTTTCATTTCTGTTTTAAAAAGACAATTTGTGTTCATATCTTCACTCCTTACCTCCAAAATGACAATGATATGTTGAACTATGTTAATAACAATAGTTGCAAATAAAAAAAAATCTAAAAATATTTAACGCATTCATTAGTTTATACATTTAATTTTAATTACACCTTCGTGTCTGCAGTCGCTATAGATACAAGAAAAAGTATTTTTATTCCGTCCCATTTCGTATTAAATTTCCAATAAAATTATGTCAAGCCAACAATTTAACATTTGTCAACATGTTGTTAGTTAATCCACAAAATCCACATGCAATTAGTTGATTTCACTGAAGCTTATAAATTTTACCCTTACGCAAATTTTTTTTGCATTTCCATTTTCTCTCCCTCCATTTCCCTCATAAATTAACAATTATTAAGTTTTCCAATATGGCGAAATATTTCAGCCACTATTATCGTTACATTAATAACAAATGGCATCTCTACAAAATGCTACAAAAATGTGATTATTTGAACATTAAAGAAGAGATACAATGCATGACACTTTTCAGTTTTAAGCGTTTTCAGCTTATATTCCTCTAAACCAGACAATTCCAGTATTGAACATTTTTTGAGCAAAACATAAAACTTTATCCATCCATAACATTCGACAAGCTGTCAGCCATCAAAACGATTTATTTACTTTGCCTGCAGAAGAAAAATATATTACTCTACTCCTGGGACAGCTGGCCATGGGAAGAGTTAACTATATGCGGCTGTCATATACAAGTAAAGTGAGTGACTCGAATGACAGGTGAAGTTGAAATTTAATATGATTTTTTTAACATCAACCAAACAAACAGGTCATCAAGTTATGTACAAAAAATTGCATTCAGGGTCATATTAAGAATTGAATTAAACTGAATTGAATTGGTGCTGCTGTTGTTTATTTTTTTAATTTTAGTCTTTTATTTATTTATTAACATATTTCTTTTTTTAATTCAATATATGTTTGCGGCTTTGGTAGAGAAAAGAAATGGATAACTCAACCTGTTGTAGCGTACATAACACTAGCCAACAACAAGGTTTTGAGCTGGAGCAACCAAATACTTTTCCTATGGTAAATTTGTGGGCTGAATTCGAATCTGTAATTGGTTTTTCTCTATCACGTCAGGTTTTCGAGATACGAAAAAAATGTTTTTATTCGTTTTTTACACAAAAAATCATTAGTTTATATAAAAATCAAGGAATTTTCAAAAGTGAATGGCGTTATTTGAACGTCGTTTGTAATTTGTTGGTTCAGTTTCACGTATTAGAGTCTCCCAGCATGCTTCTGTCCCAAAATCCTTAATAATTTCTTTAAAAAAAAAAGAAAAGAAGAAGGGGAAAAAATCTAAATTCGAATGAAGAAAATTAATTTTGAGTGACATTCGTGCACCTAATTCGTGATAATTTTTAAATAATTCAGCACAACAATTTGTCTGTACTTTTCACTCTTATTGTTTCTAAGAAAACTGTTCACGATGCTGTTGAAATATTTCCACCCTGCATATTCTTTCTCCAAAATACATTGTGAAAAATTGTCATTGTTCAATAGCTTCCTGATCTGTGAGGACAACAAATATGCCTTCTTTGATTTTACAAGTAGTATACGAAATTTTAGGAAAACCCGCTAACAAATATTTAAATGTTGCACCATCTTTATCCAGAGCCTTGACGAAGTTCTTAAAAAGGCCCAATTTTATGTGCAGCGGCGGAAGAAGAACGTCATTTGGATCAATTAATGGTTTATTTGGAATGTTTTGTTTTCCTGGTGAGAATACTCAGTTCTCTTTGGCCACTCTGTTCTGACGTAATGGTGACATGTAGAGCGACTTTCCCATAGACAAAGGAAACAACAATATTTTGTGAAACCTCCTTCCATACAAGTCAATAAACCAATGACCTGAAACAGATTAATTTACAGTCATTTTCGATAGTCTATACTATGTATACAAAGAAATTTAAATCACGCACCTTAAGGTCACCGCAGATCTTCCATTTATTATCGTTGTTTTTGAGTAAAAATTTCAATCATTAATTCGTAATTTTCCTTTGTATTAAAGGCATTAGCAATTGATAAGGATGGTTTTTCATTCACATTATGCAAAAGATCAGCCTTTAAACTGTACTTAGAGCCATCAATAAATAATCTCCATTCAGTTTTGTTATATGGCTGGTTAATTTTTTGAAATAAACCATCAACATCGCTATAGTATAGAATAGAGTGTTTCTTTCCAAAATATGCAGCCAATTCCAAGCTTCTATCTCTATAGATTGTTGCTTTTGTCCCAACTGCAAGATATTTCCACTGCTGCAAGCGTGAAGCTAGTAATTCTGAGTCTTGCTTCGTTAAATGCAAATTCCGAATTAGCTCATTCAGCTCAGCTTGAGTCACTAAATGGCGTTCATCATCAGCCTGATACAAACTACCACTGCTGGTAAAATATGTTTCAGACTCACTGCTCGTAGCACTGGAAATGACTGGTAATGGATCATTTAGTAGACGTTGAACTGGTTTGGAAACCGATGGGGGACATTCGCGTAAGTAATATTTTTTCGATTTTTCATATTGAATACAGCAACTTTTGTTAAACAGAAATAACAATCGGTTTGGTGGTTACTTGACTCTTTCCAAATTACTGGAATTGAAAAATCGAAATAGATCTCCTTGCATTTGACCACTTGTATAAAACAGTTCTGCAACTATTGCAAAACAATGTCGGTGTCCAGGGTTTGTTCAAGTTTCTGACAGCAAAACCAAAATAATGTGAACCAAAATAATGAATATGCATATTTTAATGATTCTGATATTGCATATCCGTTTTTTTTCCAACCAAATATTCATCACACACAAAGCACACACAAAATAGCTTGAATCAATAACACAGGATCTCCCAGACATGCTTAAACGTTACTATTTATTTACTTAGATTTAGAATGAATTTGGGCTGCTGTCAAATGAATATTTGTGAAATTGTAGTGCATAGCATTGACTGTTTTACAGTATTGCCAGCATGTCATAAAAAATGAACAAGGCGTGATAGCACAATTCGAATTCAGCGCACCCAGATTTGTTAAAAAACATACTTCGTTTCTGCAGTCAATTTTTTTCTCCAAAATTGTAGACCAGTGTAATTGTTAAATCTCTCACGTCAAGGGCAATTATGCCAAGGCGTCGTTTTGACGTTTTCGCTTAAATGTTGGTTGAGATGATAATAAAGCATTTTCTTGCATTTACAATTTGTCTAGAGTTTTGTTAATACAAGACAATTGGAAAATGTAAAAACTGGATCAAAACTCCTGGGAGCATACCTTAAACACATTGTAGGTTGAAATATGTATTATAGTTGACAGGCTTCTGTACTTTGATGATACAGGAGGAATCAAAATCATATGAAATTTATTAAAATTCTCAATTGATTTAAAAATAAATACGAAAATCATTATGCTACAGCAGCTATTTTGCTATGTATTCAACTGTTTATCTAATCAATATTCCAAAACAAAATAATATTTATACGCCTTAACGAATTTGCAGCAGAAACTTATTTTTCAAAAACATGAAAAATGAAGACTATTAAATTGCTACCACAATAAAGTTCAATTTAAGATGGAATGTGAACAGAATGGAGAACTCCCTTATTTGATCAAGGATTCAAATAGATTGACAACAAATTGGTACAGTAAAGAGAAATCATCGGGAAGAATGATAAATTATAACTCAACGCAACCAAAGTCTACGATTATTAACACGGCAATAAATTTCATAACAAAAATTCTACAATTGAGTGACAAAAAATATGAAAAAAATGACAACCATTTTAAGATGCAACAGTTATCCACCACCAATTATACACAATCTTCTAAAAAAGCATCAACTTCGAAAGAAAGAATTAATCAAGGGAAAAACAAAAATTTTGACAGTGTACCATACATTCAACGAGAACAGAGAACAGATATCTAATGAGAGCGGTAAATGACGAGATGACAACGGTGGTCTACGGATCAAATGAAACCCTCCACACAATGTCAAATTGCTTGGTTTAGTTTTGTACACCTCTTGCTTGATACAACCCATAAAAAAGCCTGATGCAATTAGGTCGTCTGATCTTGGAAATTTTCGTTAGAGGACCGCCATAACCGGTCTGGCTATTCGTGCACTTATTCCATCTTGCTGGAAAAAATGCTGTTGAAACGAGTACGTCTTCGGCACATCTTCTACATATTTAAATAATGGTCGCCATTGACAGTTGCCGGTAGCACGATTCGTGCGCCATCCTGTAAATTGCAAGCAATATTTCATATGTGCAAAATCGATTATAAACATTTCTAAGCCTCAGTTCATATGATACACAATTTCCCTGTTTTTCGAATCATTCCCATCGATTTTGAACGATGTGAAGTTGTTTGTTGTGATGTGAAATTGTTGTAATTGTTTGTTCTCTGTATGACTGACACGACTCTTCCTTCATCAACAATTTCAAATATTCGTTTTCATACACTCTCGGTCTTACGCTATGTTCTTTGTCTTTAACCATTCTCAAAATGTTTAAAAACACTCACGACAACCTTTCCCATTGAAACCAGTCTTGCCATATGTCGCTATAACCAATTCGGTGCAAGTCAGATGCAGATTCTCCAAATTTAAGAATTAAATTAAAAATGCCCGCATATGACGCTTATTCGGTTGCAATCTCGACATTTTTGCAGAAAAAAATATGCGATGCTGATACAAATTCTGTAATATTTTTTGAATGACACACGATATAAAATGTGAAATACAGGGTGTCCGTCGGAAGGATATACTACTTTATTTGTTTATAATGTTTGATTAAATGAAAGAGAATGGATCTTGTATTGATAAATGTTTTATTTAATATCGACAGTTATGTATGGAATACAATATCAGATAAATGTCCGCCTCTGTTAGTTAGACTATTCTGTTTATTCACATATCCATTCAAATGGTTTTTTATTATGATTTTTTCATGAAAATCGGCTTTGTCATGGGCGAGCTGTAACATCTTATTGGCATATGTATGTACGAGTGTGGCGGCATAAATAGTCTTGTGGAAAAAGTTCTCGTGTCAACTGAATCTTATATGGAAATTAATGGAAATCCTTGTGCAAAATTGTGGCCAAAGTGGTTCTTTGAAGACCAAGCTCTTGAGCACGGCGTCGAATTGAAGGTTGATGGATTGTTTTGAACATTTTCTTGAGCAGCAGTAATGTAGCAGTTTCCAGCCGATCTTGCAGTACGTTGTGACCCATGCTTGGCCCTATCAGCTGCAGACCCCACTTTCTTCGAAATCATTTACTACACGATAAATAGTGCGCCTTGTTGGCATGTTGTTTCTCCCAAAAATTTCACGTAACTTTCTCATCGTCACAGTAATCGGTGGTTGATTTTGTTAAGATGTTTTAACGATTAAAACACGTTGGTTTATTGAATATTTTTCCATAATAAATTTGCGACATCTCTACTTCACTACTGCCAAATATGAACTGTCTAGACTAATGTCTACCAAAATGGCGGCAAAACAAAGTAGTATACCTTCACGACGGGCACCCTGTATATTCAGTTATTCAGGTTTTAGTTATTCAGGTTTCCCGGTTATTCAATTAATCGTAAATTTTGAATAATCAAAACAACGATAAATCGATTAATCGTAAATATGTTTAATCCAAATGTGCATGATTAATCAATTACTAGAACAATCCGGATTTTGGTTAAACGGATCAATTATTCACACTTCCCTAATATAATGAATCAAGGCGATAATATAATGAATCAAAGACGCCCAAGAAGAATTGTTCCTTGCACTTCTTCTTCTTATGTGGCGACTGTGGCGTAGAAAATAATTTCAAGCGCTTCGATCTTCTGCGCTTCTCCTCCAATTGTTCACATCAAGCTTCAATAGTATTTCAAAAACCTGGTCCTTTCAACGGAGTTTTGGTCGCCCCCTTTCGCGCCGTCCAGCGAGTTCGTTATCGAAAACTTTCCGTGCCGGAGCATTTGGGTTCATTCGCACAACATGACCCAGCCAACGCAATCGCTGTATATTAATGTGTTTGACCACGTCGATGTCGGCATGTAGCTCATACAGCTCATTGTCATTGCGTCGTTGCACTGGCCTTATGGTGAAAGTGTTTCTGACCCAGTAAAAGGAAACTTTAGCCTACAAGTCAGTAACTCCGCCATTGGAGCATATAAGGCTTGGCAGATTTAGGTTCAGCGGTATCCACAGAGCTAAGTGGTAATACCTTGATTGAAAGATGAAAAGACAAATGGATTATATAGCACACGGCATACATCTCAAATGCAACCATCATGAGAAAAAAAGCCTTTACTTTATCCTCCGAAGTCGGAAACTATCATTTGCCACCTTATTTGGATTTAACTAAAATATGTATATCTCAGTATCTTGATCATAACCGGGAGAACAAAAACACACTTTGAAATTCTGATGCCCGATTTATTCAAAATTCCTTCAATCCTTATTTGGATTGTTAAAAAATTAACTTTAACTAAAATATATCTCAGTATCTTGATCATAACGGGGAGAACAGAAATACACTTTGAAATTCTGATGCCCGATTTATTCAAAATCTATGGACAGTTTCATAAAATCAAATTCAAAAATCTTGAATTTATTCCTCAAAGTAATTGTGCCCTATATAATAATATATACAATATATAATATATCAGACATTTATAAGCGTTATGACTGTCAGAAATTTCTCACATTTGTGAAGTGATAAAGAATTATTAATTATAAATATATTATTCTTCATTTTGCTTTGTGTGTAGTCTTCGTCTCGTTTTTATTTGTTAAAGACCCTCTGTAAAGGTGTTGCATATCATGAACAAAAGACTTAAGACACAAAACTTCTGTTTTACGCTCGACACGAAACAAAAACCTGTATAAGAAATAACACTGTTCGCTAAATGTTTGTATAAACAAATACACATACAAGCAGACATAAATAAATATACATATGTACAATTCATGTAAGGGTTCCCTGCGTTAAGTTCAGTTAATGCGCCGTTAAATCTTAATTATTTTTAATTAAATCCACTTTGGGCCGTAAAATTTTTAAGTTATTTACCATAATTATCAGAAGATATTTATTAAAAACATGTTTTTCTTTTTTAATATCATTTACAGGACTTGTACTACATAGCATTTGGTTATCCCGAAAAGGAATTGGGCACTGACACTGCCCTGGTGACTGGCGGTGGTGGTGGTCTGGGTCGGTTGTTGGCTTTGCGTTTGTGCAAATTGGGTACCAAAGTAGTGATATGGGATATAAATAAACAAGGTAAGTTAAGAAGATGGAGCACAAACTAAAAACAAAGAAACTATAATTTTTTTTTTTTTCATTATCATTATTATCAGGCATTAACGAAACCGTGAAAATGGTTGAAGAGCTGGGAGGTTTCTGTAAAGGTTATGTCGTTGATATCTCGCGCAAAGAAGAGGTCTATAAAGCGGCGGAAGTAATTAGACATGAAATTGGTGATGTAAGTACAGACTTATTTCATAAATTGTTGTTAAAGATTTCTCAAGAAATGTATAACAACGTTATGTATATGCGAGCACAGAAATATAAGGAAAATATAATAACAATTTCAAATAACTACATGATAATACAAAGTTACACTTGACTTGTAATATATTTTGTTTTGTCTTATTATTAACCTGTAATTCGGCTTCTGTTATTAAATATGAAACATATAATTTCGTGTGTGTCGGTTAATATTTCAAATAGCATAATAATATTATTGTTTAACATTTGTTAGTGGGGCTTCAGCAACATGGAAAGCATGAGTGCCACAAAAATCTCAAAGTCAGCGTGATATGTATATTTCTTTAGACAAATGAACACGAAAATATAATAAGGCCAAACCTTACAAGGAATAAACACGCAATCTTGTAGGGGTTTATGCTGTACAAAGCACAAACATAAATATATCACAATGATGCTTTTCCTGTATGTGTTAACCTTGACTAATAATCGGGAGCAGTGTTTAATACGACGATTCAGGGTGCAGCTTTCTCTTGATCTGAATGATATCCACTTGATACTTAGCTGGTAAATTGACGTTTTGAATACCATATCCAATCTCGTTTTCGTGTTGTGAGGCCGGATCAAAGAAGAGTTTCCCGGGGCTTCGTGTTCAATCATTTGTGTTTCTGTTTGCTTTTAATATAACTTGTGTTTAGTTTCATTAAATTGGTGTTAAATTACAAAAAGACGTCAATATGTTGGTTTCTTTTAACAAAAAATATTTTTTAACATTTCATTTTGTCGTTTTTTTAACATTTCGTTTCGTTTGTCGTGCAGATAACATCATTATCGTGATGATAATGAACACTCAACATAGCCATAACAAGGAAACAAAAGACTTAAGACAAAAACGCGTGAAATGAAAACAGCGACATATACGCTAAAGGCACACATTCCTTCATGGATTCATGGATTAGGGATTTTAAACCATAAATATGAAAACCAATGAACGAGCACTGCACTATCGTCAGCAGGCTAAAGTAGACGATATGCATTCTTCTATAGATAGTACACAAATTTCAGCCAGATGGACTGAATTGCATTCACTTTCACCTAACTTCCTTTTGCGTTGGTGTGAAAGTATGTGGGGTGCCAAGGAAGTACATTTTGTAAATTCCGAATGCTTACTAACTTATATTGAATTTAGTGCCATTGAACAAATACAGGCTAAATTAGATAATTTTTTCAATTTTTCAATTTTTTTTTTTTTCAATTTTTATTTTTAAATTTGATCAGTAATGCAGTTTACAAACATTGCAGTATCAGACTACAGCTTGGGGACTGTAAAGAGGAAAACCATATTTCGATAAATATGTCAATTTGTATGGGGAATACCAGAAGGGGTGTGGTTACGTGCACAGTTTTCCTTACCCTGATAGTTGTAAATTTTAATTTTTAAGTGCACGCCCACCACGGCTAAGGAAAGAGCTTTCACTCCACCGTTCTAGCAGTGTAATAAAGCGGTATTCTAACTTTCAGCTAGCGATCGCCCAAGCATCAGTACTCATTTAACATCCGATATATAAACTACGTATTTAAGCGTTTAAAGCCCCTGCTTGGTAAAATAATCTCCATTTTGTAAACCCCAGAAATAAAAGGTAAAACCTTTCCAATAAATAAAAACCATTGGATTATAAATTCTTTAACCCCCCGTGTTTATCATTCACTTTCATATGATATAAAAACACCGTCCGATCAATCCCCCGTATTAACAGAGTGTATGATCAGTCTGAGGGCAGGCAAAATTTGACGAAATTCATTGAAAGATATAAAATTAAGGATATATCGATTAAATCGGTCTTTTATATGGAATACAGAGGATTACAAATCATACAATTGGAAAACTTGTAAGATTTTGTTTTGGGCAAATAGAAATAATATCGGAATTCTCGTATGTTTTGCATTCAAATCACTAATGCAGCGGCTTTGTAGTCAAATAACGTATTGCAAAAGCAGCCATGAACTAACAAATGCAAAAAATCGAATTCAAATTGTCTCAATAGTTGTGGAAATAGCTTTATTGTATTGGAAATATTTACTTGAAATGTATCAAAATTTAACAGCTGAATTCATTTGCACTTTGATGTCAGACAGTTCGTCCTGTTGCCTTGTAGTCAAAGAATGGGCAGCAAAAGCAGTCATGATCTAACGAATATAAAATGACTCACTGATTACTATATTTAACTACTATAGTTGTGGAAATATTGTCATTGGAAGGGATATATACCTATATTTGAAATATAAATTAGCAATTGAATTCCATTGCCCCTTGGCCCGTTCACTACTCTAGGATTAGTAAGAAGTTAATCATTTTTGTTGTTAGCCTTTACAGAAAGTAAGGCAAAACAACTACACAGCTGACAAGTTTTGAAGAAAACGTATCCATTTCTGCTCACATAAAAACAGCAAAATACGTGGACCGCCCTAGCTTACCTAACAAAAACGGCACAAAAAAGTTGGGAAAAATTTTCTTTATTTTTCAACGTAGTCTCCTTTAAGCCCGATACACTTTTTCCAGCGACATTAATAGCTTCTATACCATGTCTGTAGTAAGAACTGTCAAACCTCTTAGTGTAGCCATCAACCACAGATTCCACCCCTTCATTGTTGCAAATCTTTTACCACCGAGCTATTTTTTGCAAGTTTGAAAATAGAAAATAGTTCGAGGGAACTATTAGGTCCACAAATAACTTCTCGATTGTTTTTTTTTTATAAAAATTCAACTTTATTACGAAAACATGTTTAGAAATGATTCATTGAAAGTATTGTCCACCGCTAGCTACCACTTTTTTCTATCTTTCTGGCAAAGTTCGAATTCCGTCATGGTAAAACTGTTCATCTTTTGAGGCTATCTATCCATGAAACTTGCCTTGATCTCAAATTCTTGATGTCGTAATATAAGTGAAACTGCTGGTCAGTCAGACCGTGTACCATCGAACGGAACAAGTGACAATTGGACGACGCAATATCTGGAGAATATGGCGGATGGGATAAGACTTTCCATTTCAGAGTTTCCAAGTAGGTTATAACGGACTTGGCCACGTGAGGCCGAGCAGTGTCATGGTGAAGAATCACTTTTTCTTGCTCCTCCGCGTATTGTGGACATTTCTCGCACAGAGCTCGGGTCAACCGCATTAAATGAAATCGATACCGATCCCCAGTGATAATTTCGCTTAGTTTCAACAGCTCCTAAAAAATAACACCGACCTGATCCCACCAAATACAGAGCATAACCTTCGCAGCGTAAATATTCGGCCGAGGCGACGACGTAGAAGCGTGACTGGGCATCCTCCATGACTTTATTTTCTTTAGATTGCTACGACGAATCCATTTTTTTTGTCGCTGAAGCAATTTTTCACAGGCGAAAAAACGACGCTCAACGTCCCTTGCCTTCAACTCATAAGAAATTCCTTCCTTTGGAATCATTCCCAACGAAAATGGCTTAACGGGTAACTCCTAATACTAAAGTAAGCTCTACCTGCATTCAACACGGATCCCTACCAAGCAATGCCGTTAATTCAGTGTCTTCGTAGGGTTTTCGTCATCCTTCACGAGAATGGCCGTCAACATCAAAATCATCGTCTTTATAACGACGGAACCGACATTGACACGTTGTTTCACGTAAAGCAACATCTCCGTAAATGTTTTGAAGCTTTCGATGGGCTTCAGCCACCGTTTTCTTCGATTGAAAGGAGAAATTCAATACTTCCCGCCTATAAGGATTATTTGGCACAAAATCATATATGTTCACACAACAAAAAGAATATGACGTCGAAAGAAAATAACTGTAGTGTCGAGGCGGTATGTTTACCATATGCCCAAGCTTGGATCATGGCGTTTAGGTTATGGCAGAATCGACTAACACTTACAGCTAGGGCCATCTTTTGGCAAGCATTTGGAACTTAGTTACGCACCTAATAAATCTACCGATTAAAGTGCCTGATGAAACAATTTAAATGTTTATTCATTAATTTTGGCTATCGCAACTGTGGATGTGTGAACTGGGGCAGTGTCCTGGTGAAACAATACTTTCTTTTTCGCCAAATACGGTATTTTTTCATAATTTCATGTTGCAATAAATTAGCATAATATTCGCCTTTCTGAAGATAATCAATATAAAATAGACCCAGGCGCATCCCAACAGACGCCATGACACGAGTCTCCCACTCCAGTCCACTGCTATGTCTGTTGCTTTGTTTCAGGTGTGAAGTGGTGGATTCATGTCTCATCCATGGTTACAATTCGGCTGTTTTGCGGTGAAATATCGCCAAACACTCCCCTGATATATTTTTACGACTTAGTTTTTGATATATTGAAAGCAAGTGTGGCACCCGTCTTGCGTGCAACTTCCACTCGCTTTCAAATCTTCAGTCAATATACGATGTATAGCACTCTTTGAAATGCCTATAATTTCAGCTAGCTCTCAAACTTTCAGCCGACAATCATCCAAAACCATTTTGTGAATTTTCTTAACCGTGTCTGGCGTGCACATCTCAATTGTTCCACCACTACGGTGTTCGGCTTGGCAGCTCGTACGGCCTTGTTTAAACTCTGTTACCCAGTATTTTACAGTCGTAAACGAAGGAGTAGACTCTCCCAGAGTAGAATCTAGCTCGGCTTTAATATTGTTGGGCTAAGACCTTCCAAATGGAAATATTGAATTATATAATGGTGACCAATTTCTTCCATGCTTACAAATTCACTGAGTTCGGAGTTACATTTGATGCCCCAAATAAAAATACTAAACGACTTGGCACCTTGAAACTTAAAACATATGCTTTATAAAGTTGCCACTTTTCAGCAAAATAATTTTTTTCAAACTACTTGTACCATTTAAACATCAGATCGGGTAGTTTTAGGACCGCCTTTTTAAAGTGGGTAACGTATTGAAACGCCAATATCTTGACATTTTAATAACTATGATAACTGTATTAGAGCAAGAGCTTCCGCTAAACTGAGACCCATGAAACTGTGTTCTCTCCCCAATAACAAACATATATCAACATTTCTACAAACCATATTGTCTTTTTTCGAAATACCTCACTGAAATGTATTACATTATGTTAGTTGATGGGCTTAAAATACTATTAATTATTAAATTACTTTAGAATATCAAGAGAATGTAAGGTAGGCGAAATTGAGAATCAAAAAAAGGCTTCAAATATTGGGTTGACAAGAAAGTAAACTGAAATTACTTTTGCTCAATGTATATTTTAAATTTTGTATTCAAATATTCAGTTTTAACCTTTAGTGTAAGTTTCATTTTATTCAATGGCCTTCTGCCATTGTTTAAGCAATTTCTCGATCACAGATTGTTAAAATGACCGAACCTTCCCAGTAAAATGGAACATCATGATTTTTAGAGGCTTACCTATATTGAAGGCGCCACAACAAGACTATAAGGCGGATATGGCATTAATTCTCAATCAATTTCCAACATTTTTTAGCCAAGTCTACAAAGAAATTTTAGGCCCAACATTGTAGTAGGTAAAATGTCGTTTTACCAATTTAAGTATTTTTTTTTTCAGTGCTTCATCACGCTTCATCTACTGTTGACTAAAGATATCAAAGTTTTCGATTTGAAGTAGTTCAAAGTAAGCCACTCTCTTAATATTCCATCAATTTTTTTTGACCACGCTAATCATGTTCTGATCGAAATCTCTTTCGGCTTATATTATTGTTAAGAATTCAATTTTAATTCCAAGTAGCGATGAGTTTCAAAATGGTTTTATTTTGGTACTGTTTAAACAGAAAATCCAAATCATAATTGTTTAAACCCCTTTGTTAAGTAAAATTCCTTTAGACCATGCGATATCAAGATTTTTAACAAATTCAGGGCAACTTTTCAAGCAGAATCACATTTCTCCCACTCGATAAAGGCTTCGAGTTCATACTGAAATTTGCAGAATTTTATAAATCAATTTTGACAAGTGCTTTCTAGAAAGACATCCGATCATTAACCCCACAAATATTCCAGGCTGCTTCTGCGGCTTTCTGACCTTTTCTGGAATAAAAGAGCGAAATGCTTCAAAAATGCTGCTTCTTTTTGTGACGTGTCCTAAATTAAAGACTAAAAAGTTAAATGTTTAATGCACAACATACAATTTAGCCAGCTGAGCTAAAGAATTTAAAAAATAAAAAAAGTACTACCTGTATAAAGAACCGAAATTACTTTCCAGCCAATCCAATTAATAAGTTAAAACTTATTATTTATTCTTTCAACGGTATAAGCATTTCTTTACAAATTGAAAATTGAAATTTTTAATAAAGTTTTTTTGTCTGGACCAATTTTTCAGTCGCATTTTGCAGTTTCCATGCGTCGAATTTTGCAGTTTTCCCCCTCTGTTTCCATGCGTAACCTTTATAGAACGTCTGTAAGAATTGTCTTAAACTTTTCTTTCTCATTTGGCTTTGCCATCTCTGTCCGCCATAAATGTAGGCATAAACGCATTTTGACATTTCATTTATAACCACACTCATAAAATTGTTTAGTAGTTGGCCTTAGAGTAAAGTGAATGCCTCGTTTGAGTTATGTCTTAATTAGTAGATATGCAATTGTGGTGGCTCTGTTTAAAGTGAATATTTTTTCAGCAAATTAGTAGTTTTAAGTCTAAACAACCGGTTAGCATATTCATCATAATTATGTTGTGCAAATATTGACTCACATTTTTGTCATCTTATTTCGAATGTGTACAGTAGTGTGGTTCATTTTTCCAATTGCAGAGTTCTTGATGGAGTAGTAGTAAATGGAAGAGAAATGGCTATTTTTATGAAAGGAATCTTATGGATGATGCAGCTTACCTTATTTTAATTAATAATACTTTTAATTGATATTTAATAAAAAAAATATTAGGTGCGCAACTAAGTTCCTGATGTTTGCCAAAAGATGGCGCCAGCTGTAAGTGTTAATCGATTCTAACACAACCTAAACATCATGAGGCAAGCTTGGGCATGTGGTAAACTTACCGCCTCGACACAATAGTTATTTTGTTTTGACGTCATATTCTTTTGGTTGTGTGAATATGTATGATTTTGTGCCAAATAATCCTCATATGCGGAAAGTATTAATTTTCTTCCTCCAATCGAAGAAAACGGCAGCTGAAGTTCATCGAGAGCTTCAAAACATTTACAAAGATGCTGCTTTATGTCTTGAGATTAGTTCCGTCGCTTTAAAGATGGTGACTTTGATCTTGATGACTGTTCGCGTTCAGGAAGATGAAAAACTTTCCAAGACACTGAATTGACGGCATTACTTAATGGGGATCCATGTCAAACGCAGGTAGAGATTGCCTCAGTATTAAGAGTTACCCGCTAAACCATTTTCATGAAATGGCATGAAATTACGCGGTCATATGATCGCTTGGGCCTCGAAATCTGATAAAATTCAAATTATTTACTCAATAAGTGTTTTGTATAATTCAGCTTTGTGAAAAAATGTGCAGATCTACAGAGGCGATTATAAATAGTGGCAAGATCCTCAGAAAAATTCGAGAATAACGAATAAAAAGCAGGGAAAAAAAACAATTTCCTCTAAAATGTACTATTATAGTGCCATCGCCGATCGGCAAATAGTCAGATCAGTTTTGTTAAAAAGTTTCGTTTCCAACTTCTTTAACAGATACTTTTATGCCGTAGGCAATACCTGCTTCAGTTTACCGAATATTATTTTCATATTACCGAAAAATTTGTACTTCATATGTTAATATATTAAGTAAACCTTTTGCTGAACTAGTTATATTACGAGGGTGGTCCCAAAACTAGCCGGCATAACAAAGACGACACAAACAAGTTGGGAAAAATTTTCTTTATTTTTCAATATAATCTCATTTTAGCTGGATACACTTTTTCCAGCAATATTCAATAGCTTCTGTATCCTGTTTACAGTAAGAACTGTTAAACTTTCTCAAATAGCCGTCAACCGCATGCTCCACCTTTTCATTGTTGGCAAATCTTTTACCACAGAACCATTTTTTCAAGTCTGGAAATAGGAAACAGTCTGAGGCATCTAAATCTGGCGAATAAGGTATGAATTTTAATTCATTAATTTTGGCCATCGCAGTAGTGGATATGTGAATTGGAGCATTGGAGCAACACTTTCTTTTTCGCCAAATGCGGCCTTTTCCCATAATTCCACAATTCATCACATCAACGCTGTAATAAATTAGCATAATATTCGCCGTTGATGGTTTTTCTTTCCAGAAAATAATCAATAAAATAATCCAAAGCGCATCCCGAAAAAACAGACGCCATGACCCTGCCTGCAGATGGAACAGTCTTCGCCTTCTTTGGACACGATTCTCCCATTCTAGTCTACTGCTTTAACTGTTCCTTTGCCTCAGGTGTGAAGTGAAACGTCTTTGCGATGCTGTTTTTGTGCAAGCGTGGTACCCATCTTGCGCACAGCTCTCTAATATTCAAATCTTCGGTCAATGAACAATATGTAGCACTTTTTAACATGCCTATCATTTCAGCTAGCTCACGCAGCCGGCGATCATCTAATACTATTTTGTCGATTTTCTTAACAATGTCTTGCGTGGACGCTTCATTTGGTCGAACACCGTAATTCACCTTGGCGGCTCGTACGGTCTCGTTTAAATTCAACCAGAGTAGAATATAGCTCGGCTTTAATATTGGTGGAACTGGGGCCTTTCAAGCAGAAATACTGAATTACATAAGAGTGACCAATTTTTTCCATGTTTACAAATTCACTGATATTGTTTACTTTTGATCGCTTAAATAAAAATACTAAACAACGCGGCGCTGAAGCAGATACTCATAGGCGAAAAAACGACGCTCAACGTCAATTGGATCATAAGGAACCCAAGTTCCTTGCTTAAGAGTCATTTCCAACGCATACAATCGCTCGGAAATGGCTTGGCAGGTACCTCCTAATATTGAAGCAAGCTTTACCTGCGTTTGACATGGATCCCCATCAAACAATGCCGTCAATTCAGTGCCTTTGATACCAAAATCACCATCTTTAAAGCGACGGAAGCAATCTTGAAAGTAGAAAATCAATAATTTCCGCATATGACGATTATTTGGCACAAAATCGTACATATTTACACAGCTAAAAGATTATGACGTCAAAGGCAAATCATTATTGCGTCGAGGCTTATGTTTACCATATGCATAAGCTTGGCTCATGACGTCTAGGTTATAGCGGAATCGACTAGCACTTACAGCAGGCGCCATCTATTGGCATTTGACATTCCTTTAAATAGTAATTTTGGAATTTGTAACCTCTTTTATGGCATAACTACCGCATTGGTAGATTAAAAGAATCTGTTGTATTATGTTTTGTATTTTGTGCAAATATGAATATCTTATAACAGCGCAGAAAACATAGTAGCCATTTTTTCGGTTTTTATAAATGAATTTTCCCACATACTAGTCATGTTACTCGTTTACTTCCTGTATATTTTCGAGCACATTTTACCTACCTATAGTATTATATATTATATAGTATGGTAGTATAGTATTATATTGTAGTATTATAGTAGTATTATGCATAGCTTTCTTTCGGAATATACCAAAAAATTTATCTGAGAATATCACCAGAATGATATTGATGTATCGTCGACAAAATGTCTGTCTAATGTCAATACATTTTATATGTATATTAATATCTACATTATTATCAATATTAGAACATTTAAATATGTTATTTAAATGCATATTCCCTTAGTCCTCTATATTGGTAGATATATTAAGTTTATTAAACCCATTCAATGATTTCCAAACTTTTTTATACCGATATACAGTATTCGATATTGTGCTGTTCCCAGCTTCGTTGGAGCAATTAACTTACCTTAAATATTAACAGATTTAATTTCGAATATTAAAGATACGAATAGATACGAATATTTTGCAAAAAATTAAAATGTAATGCATACGCAGATATCACTGCTATAACTCATGCATTTTGGTATATAATTTTAACTTATTGCAGACCTTGACTTCATACATTGTGGAAGTTTATATTTATATATCCATCCAGATAAGCACGCATTAACTGCATTTACCAGCAGAAATAATAATGCCATGTCAATGGTTAACAATTTCCTTATTAAATTGTTGAAATTGTTGCATGAACAAGGTTACAATTACGTTGAGTAATAATAATAACACGAATAAAACTTCTTCAATTGTGTGTGCGTTACGAATGGAAATGAAAATAGGGTTTGTTTCTTAAGTCTTTAGTTTAGTTGTTCGCGTAAACAAATGGGCTGGTTGTGTTGTATGCCATTGTAATGTCATGTGCGTCAAAAGAGAAAAAAAAACTTCACTTTTCATGAAAATTATACGAAAGGGATCATTAAACGAATTAGTGATTACTTTTGGTGGTAATTCGTCCGAAAAATACTGCATTATCTGTTGCCGGCTACTCTGTTCCTTTTACGGATGCTCTCATTTGGCCAGTTTTTTTTGTTGGTCTTCCACGAGTTTCGACGGGCTTTTTAGGCTTTAAAGTATTTTGTGCAAAAAATAGCGACCGATTCATAGTTTCTGCTATAGAACGAAGACTTTGGCCTTAGCCTTGAAACAATTTTTCTCTCCTCCGGAGAACAATGACTTTTTCGACTCATGTCTGATTTTTTTAATAAAATATTTTGTTATGAATAAAGATAAACAAGAGTAAAATAATTAGTCTTTCCAAAAAGAATACAGCAGACTGCTAAAATATTAAAGAATTGAGCAATGTATATATTATTTTGACCAAGTACTGAAATCACACCTAAACAAAACGAACTCACAATGAAAACAACGGGGAAGCCCCAGTTTTGTTTTTTTACTTTTGAAGGCATTACCATATTAAAGTTATTTAAATAAAAAAGAATTGGCATGTTTACTTTTCGTTAAGGTTACTAAAGTTAAACATAAAGCAAATATAAGCAGGTGTACTTATTTTTTCGACCATATGTGTAGGTGTCATAAGTAGAAAAAATTAATGCAAAGGGAAAGGACTAAACCCATCTTTGGGAAAACTGAACTTTTTCGTTATTTTTGTATATTAATTCATCAATTGAAAACAATTTATGGTGATAATTGATAAATACTTAAAAGAACCAGTCCTGTGTACAGGCATACCTCGTTTAACGCTACCTCTTTTAACTCTATTCATTATGGCGCTGTTTTAATAAATTTTTTTCAAAAATTGTTGTAGTTCTTGAAATTACCAAATGTAAAATTTTGTATTTCAAAAATTATTATAATTCGGGGGATCACCAAATGCAAAATTTTGTATTAAATTGTTCATTCGAAGTAGCGGTGTATACACCTCAGTAGTAATTTTGATTAAATAGATAAAATTCTTTAAATAAAGTAAATCAATTGCTTATAAGAATATGGCTGAGTAAGGAGCGGATGAACCACAGACACAAGTTGCTAAACAAACTAGAAAAAGCTTGATGTTGAAGATGAAAATAAATGTTATTAGGCGAATTGAGAGCGGTGAACGACAATCCCAGGTATCTTCCAGTCTAGGATTGGCAGGATCAACCATTAGAAAAATTCTTAAAAATTCCAAGAACATTAAGAAATCGATTTCTACAACAACTTCCTTATCTGCCAAGAAAGTTATCCTCACAAGAAATACCCAAGTAAGAAAAATGGAAAAATTATCAACAATCTGGATTGACGATCAAACGCAGAGAGGGTTTCACAATAGAAAAGGCAAAGAAGTTGTATTTAGAGCTTGTAAATCAAGCTGGAGGTAACCCCACAACCAAGAGTTTTGTTGCAAGCCGTGGCTGGATTGAAGAGTTTAGATTACTTGCAAATTTACACAGCATTCGTCTTTTCAGAGAGTCTGCCAGTGCTGATAAAGAATCAGCTTCTTAAAGAAGCATTTAAGAAGAGTTTGGATGATATTATAAAAGGGAATAATTATCCTTTTCAGCATATATTTAATTTTGATGAGACTGGTCTATTTTGGAAAAAAATGTCATCACAAACATTCACCTCTAAAGATGAAAACTCCGCAGCAGGTTTTAAAGTCAGGAAATATCGTTTAACTTTACTACTTGGTGGAAATCCAACTGGAGATTTGAGGATGAAACTGCTACTCATTCATCATTCTGAAAATCCCAGGGCATTGAAAGAGATTTGTAAACAATCAATGCGTGTGATTTGGATGGCAGACTGAAAAGCACGAATGACGGTTCATCATGGAATTGAATGCTACAAAGTTGTCTCAAAGAATGTTGCAAACGCTTGCTTATTAAAACGGTTGAAGATGAAATAATTAATTAGTAATCGACAGAAGTGCAACAAAGTTGTCTCAAAAGGTGTTGGAACCGCTTGCTCGTTTAGACGGTTTAAGATGAAATAATTAATTAAGATTAATTAATTAACGGAAATAGCAAATGATATTGGATTTAAGAAAGTTGATGGAGAAGAAGTGATGACCATGGTATCTTCAATGAGAATCTTATTGATAGATTAAAACAAAATAAACCAAATATTGAAGAGCCAACGTCAGAAACAGAAGATAGTACAGAAAATATTTAAAAAAAAAGTTTGGAAAATAATATAAGAATAATCCAAAATGCTTTAGAAGGTTTATGTGAAAATGATCCCAATTTTGAAAGGCTTTGCGCCTTTCAAAAAAACGAGGAGTAATGAACACCTTATCACCTTGCATAGAACTCTTAAAGGAAAGGAGAAAATTATCAAAGCATTCAAGCTTAGACATATTAAAATAGCTAAATAGCCTTAGCAAACCTACATAACCACTCTTCACAATCAATGACCAATTTTCGATAACGCTTAGACTTATTCCCGCCCCAAATCACAGTAAAACAGAGCATTAAAAAAGGAACATAATAACTACTTCTTGAAACCCAGAGTATGGAAACCAATGAATTTAACATGATATTGTAATGGGAAGAAGGTTATTGCCTTTGTTCTATTATAGACTGCTCCCGAACTTGTGCTTATAAAGTAATAAAAGTCTTATTTTATGATGAACTTACGATAAATTAAAATTAAAAAGAAACTATTTGAAATATTCCACATTACAAGTACTATTTTACTATGCGTAAAAGCTCTTTAAAATAATTTCTGTATAATTGGAAGTTATCGGCATCAAAGGAACTATTTTAAACTCGTACAGTTTTGGAACTTACAAAAAAGTGATAAAGTGATAACCTGCACTTTTTTGTAAGTTCCAAAACTGCACTTCGTTTCTTCTGTTGCATTGGGAAAATTTCTTACAAAATCTTTTATTTATATATTTCTTATTATAAATATGTAAATCAAAACTCCTTAAAATCGTTCAATATTTTACTAAATGGGAATGACACTCATTCACTTACCTAAGAACACATCGTTATCAATAAATTGGCAACAAAAAATACAAATGAAATATCATTTTTGATATCATTTTGATATCATTATCAATTAATTATCTTTAATACGAAATAAAAATAAATAAAAAAAAAAAATAAATAATAAATAAATATATCAAATGGCTGGAAAACTTTGAAGCACAATTTTATTTCCTTAGGCGTAATAAAAAGATTTATCGCTTGAGAGTTTATGTCTCTTAATTTTACTTGTCAATATCTACTTAGCAACATTTCAATCCCAAACATTCCTGTGTCTCGATAACATTTTCAATAAATTACTTATTTCTTAATAGCATGTTTACTATATGCTGTCGTCCTTGCTCCTAATCGAGTTTGTTGTTTAAGTCTTTCGTTTAAGCAATACTTTATACCCCGTATTGCTCAACAGTTCTTAAGATATTAACAAGTCAACAAATTAAACACTAAATGTCTAAATTGAAATTAAGCAATATTTTGTGGTGTTAAGAAAAAAAATTCTAGTTTACTGTAGCCAGTCGTATTGTGCAACCGTTTCTAAATGTATTTCTTGGGTTTCTCTTGCAGATCTCTTTGCTAATCAATAACGCTGGCGTTGTATCGGGCCACCATTTACTCGATACCCCCGATCACTTGATTGAACGCTCCTTCAATGTAAATGTTATGGCACACTTTTGGGTAAGTTTCCATTGGTTCTTGTGGCAGCTAATACAAAACCATGTGTAGTGGCTCTTGTTGCCACACAAAATATCGTTATATGTTAGCTAAACATTTGCACCATACGAGTCCACAACACTTGTGCGTGTGTTGTTTTATGCTCATTCTTGTTAACCTTGCCGCTGCATTCGAACAGTATCTGATTGTAGACGTTACTTATTTTTTCTCTTCCACCTTTGTAGACGACCAAAGCCTTCCTACCCAAAATGATTGAGAATCAACGTGGCCACATTGCAACCATAGCTTCATTAGCTGGCCATGTTGGTATAACCAAATTGGTGGATTATTGTGCCAGTAAATTTGCGGCCGTAAGTTGCAATCTTTGCGTTTTTTATATGTTTACTTTTGTGCATTTTTTTCTTTAAGAATTTATTAAAAAAACACAAAACTTGTGTAATGGCTTGTTTGTATTTGGTTTTTGCTTTTGTACGGCTGGATTTGTTAATATTGAGTATTTCAATTAAATTTTTATTTCGTTTAAGGTGGGCTTCGATGAGGCTTTGCGCTTAGAACTTGAAGTCCTTGGTCACACAAACATTCAAACCACCTGCGTGTGTCCGTTCTTTATACAACAGACTGGAATGTTTGATGATGTTAATGCTCGGTATGTATGCAAATAAAACATTACTGGCCAAAACTAGTTTCATAATTTTCGATTAAGGCGTTGCCGGTGGCAACATTGGGCAAGAGAGGGGAAGCCATATGCAATCGTGTTATGACACTTGATTGATTTAGATTCACGCTTCTCTTAGCATGACAGATGAAGTCAGATTTCATAGATCGTTATTGATCGAAATCTATTAGAATTAAAATGATAAAAAATTGTAAATATTACAGTGGAATAACGTTGGCTAACATTTCTGTGGTCACAACCCGTAACAGCCTAACTCGAGTTAGGACACAATTGAGTTATTAGCACCATCGTATTCAGCGTATCTAAATTTATTTGCTCTAAATTTTTCATGTTTGTATCTCTTCTAGGAAGGCAATTAATCCTAAAAAACCTAAAAGCTTAAGTTATTTTCTTAAATGACTGTTTTGGCATAACTGCCTAAGTCAATTTAGGATTACAACAAATATAAACATTATTTTTTCATCATTGCCTAAATCAACTTAAGTCGTTAATCCAAAAAAATAAAGAAACAATTTTATTTTCCTAACTTGAGTTAAGCTCTTATTCCGAATTGCAATTTCGTTTTTTGATAAACATAAATTGAGTTAGGGTCTTTCTCCAAACTTAAAGTTTTTATTTAATCTGGAATAATAGCCTAACTCAACTTGAACTTTTTGACTTTCTTTCGTTCAACAATTCATAAGTACCTAAGTGTCTTTTTCGATAATATCTTTTGACTGCGAGAATAAACAACTATTTTTTGTTAACAACTAAGTAAAGAAATTCGTTTCCTTGGAATCTGTAGCAAAGTTTTCCAAAAAACACCTTCTCCTGATTTTCAGTGAAGATTCAAAACTTTAAACTCCTGTACTGAAAATATTAAAAAACAGACTTAGGCTGTTATGGGTTGTGTTATGTTATGGGATATATAATATAGACTATCGTAAATTACTGTAAATTAATCTGTTTCAGTTCATTGGTTTGTTGACTGGTATGCAAGGAGGTTTCACAAAATATTGTAGTTTCCTTTGTCTATGGGAAAGTCGCTCTACATGTCATCATTACGTCAGAACAGAGTGGCCAAAGAGAACTGAGTATTCACCAGGAAAACCAAACATTTTGAATATACTATTAATTGATCGAAATGGCGTTCTTTTTCTGCCGCTGCACATAAATTTGGGCCTTTTTAAGAACTTTGTCAAGGCTCTGGACGAAGATGGTGCAGCATTTAAATATTTGTTTGCTGTTTTTCCTAAAATTTCATATGCTAAAATCAAAGGAAGGATATTTGTTGGCCCTCACATCAGGAAACTATTGAACGATGACAATTTTTCACAATGTTTATTGGAGAAAGAATATGCAGTCTGGAAATCTTTCAAAAGCATCGTGAACAGTTTTCTTGGAAACAATAAGAATGAAAACTACAGACAAATTGTTGCTGAATTATTGAAAAATTATCACGAATTAGGTGCACAAATGTCACTAAAAATGCATTTTCTTTATTCGCATTTACATTTTTTTTTTTTGCTACAAAATCTAAGAACGAACAAGGGGAGAGTGCTCACCAAGACTTATTAAAAATTGAAAGAAATTACAAAGGATTTTGGGACAAAAGCATGTTGGGAGACTGTTACTGAATTCTAGTACGTGATACTGAACCAAAAATATACAAACGACGTTCAAATAACGCCATTCACTTGATTTTTAAATAAACTAATGATTTTTTTATGTAAAAAAGGAATAAAAATATTTTTTTGTATCTCGACAACCCTACATGATAGAGAAAAACCAATTACCAATTTGAATCCAGCCTACCATATTACCCTAGGAACAATATGTACACATATGGTCAAAAAAATAAGTACACCTGCTTATATTTGCTTTATGTTTAATTTTAGTTACTTTAAACATGGCAATTCTTTTTTATTTAAATAACTTTAATATGGTAATGCCCTTAAAAGTAGAAACAAAACTGGGGCTTTCCCGCTGTTTTCACTTTGAGTTAGTTTTGTTAAGACGTAATTTCAGTACTTGCTCAAAATAATAAATACATTGCTTAATTCTTTATTATTGTCGCAGCCTGCTGTAGTCTTTTTTACTGTTGTTTATCCTTATTCATAACAAAATATTTTGGTAAAAAACCCAGCCATGAGTCGATAAAGTTATCGTTCTCCGGAGGAGAGAAAAATTGTTTCAAGTCTAAGAGAAAGTGGCCAAAGTCTTCGTTCTATAGCAGAAACTATGAATCGGTCGCTATTTTTTGTACAAAATGCTGTAAAGCCTAAAAAGCTCGTCAAAAATCGCGGAGGACCCAAAAAATTTTCAAAAACAACAGATATCCATATTTTAACACTTGCGAAGAAAAACCCGTTTGTGTCTTCAAGAGCGATTTCAACAAAAATTAGAAATGTAATTTCATCGCGAATGGTTCGTCGTAGACTACAGGACGGATAGCTGGAAGAGTTCCTTAGACAAACAACATTAAAGGCTAGGTTGGCGTTTGCAAGAAGTCATTCCAATTGGTCCGGAGGAGACGGTGAAAAAAATGTGCGAAGATTTTGTGGAGTGATGAAACAAAAATTAATATATTTGAAAACGACTGTGCCCGGAGTGTTCGACGCCCTAAGGGTAAGGAATTCCATGTTTGATTTACAAAGAAGATGGTCAAGAACAGGGGCAGCAATATCATGGTCTGGGGTTGTTTTTTGTGGTGGAAAATACGATGTCGAACTATGCTGTGGAAAGTATGCCTCTTAGATGGGCATTCTAGCAGGATGACGATCCGAAGCATACTTTTAAGTTGATAAAGGATTGCTTTCAATATAAAAATGTTGCCGTTCTTGACTGGCCAAATCAATATCCGGTCTTAAATCCAATCGAAAATCTTTGGAGAGAGTTGAAACAAAGAATTGGAAAGGAGGTTCTTAAAAATAAAGTTCTTGAAATTTACGGAATTTAATTTTTGTTTTTTGTTATTGTTGTAGTATCTATTTTATTTCTAATAGTATGACAAAAGAAATTAGTATTTGTTTTTCTTTTAATTTAAATAAATTTTCGTCTAGGAGTCTTTAAAAAAAATATAGGCTGTACTGATTATTTTGACCATATAAGTACATTTCATCATAAAGTACCGGGAATAATAAAACACATAATGTTCTTTATGCACCCAAATTTATTGTATAACTGTAACACCTCTGCAGTAGACCTCTTCCGAAGTATTACACTTATGCCAACGAATAATCCAATCATCAAACCCATTTTCCGGAAATAACTTTAGTGCTCGCCGCGAACTGTCTTTCACATCTTATATTAACTAAAAAGTTTGTTTCAAAGTCATAATTTGAGTTTTGGAAATAGAAAAAAAGTCAGCGAAAGCCATATCAGTTTAAACGAGATTCCCATCTCAAACATATCATATTTTTTATATATAATATTATTTTTTATCGTCTAGCCTTATGCCAAGAGTTCAAGGAGCACAACAATACGATAAGCTAAACAACGAAAAAAAACACCGAACATTTCATTGCCTTTCTCTGATCGTCTTTAACGTTTTTTTTCGGTTTCGCCTCAATTGAAAGGCATCAGTCCGCGATTCCATTGGAAAATTGCCCTTCGTTCTTTAAGTATTTGTCGATCGGTTTACATGCCAAAGTCTTAAGACCATGTCCCGTCACCAGTTATAATGTGTTTTATGAATGTGAGACCGGAAATTTTTGAAGACAATTCAGGACTTTCGTAACTAACCAAGTGGCAAGGATGAAAGGCCACATAATCGCGTAAAATGCTATAAACGAAATCGTTAGACACAGAAAGTTTAGCGACTTTCTTCCACAAACTTCAATTTATCGATGTCTACTTCAGTCACAGACATTGATGGCCAATCAGGGCGACACACAGTGAGATTCTAAGTGCAAAAAGTCTATTTTTCGACTGTAAAATATTAAAAATGTAATGATGCAATTTTGTACGGAATTATTTAGTTAAGAGAAATTCATCATTGCTTTTTTGAAAAAAATAATTTTTTATCGCAAAATAATTACTTTAAAATGCTTGGGAGAAGTAAAGCGCAAAACGACTAAGATTTTAGTGCAACTTATGGTATATGCATATTTGTTGTTCGTTTAACTATTTTATGTCATGATGTTCTAAAAATATGGTATTTTGTTATTCTTTAAGAAAAAAAGACAATTGGATAGCATAAATAGTTTCGAAACTATTTAAATTAAAAAAAAAGCCCTAGAAATTTCAGTGTTCTAAGTTTTCCTTGGATGAAAAAAAGGTTAGCTCCGGCGACCTCCATGTTCTGACTGCAATAAAATAAAGGAAGGGAGTATATTATTGCGATTTATAGAAAAAAATCCTTGTAATATTTCATACTGCTGAACAAAGTTATAAATTTTATGAAAAAAGCCACAAGAAATTACGCTACAAATTAAGCAAAGAAATAAGGACAAAACACGTATATGGTGCATACTTTTACTTACGAAAACCTCGTCAGCAGCCGTTTGCTACATTTGTAAAGCAAAACCAACACAAATGAACAACTTAGACGTAGTTGCAGCACGACCAATTGATACCGATGCCCTCAAATTGGGGATTTCCTCGTTGCACGCTCGCATCAAGTTTATGGTGGGCGGTGGGCGTGGCGGATTTAGATGTAACTTTCCAAAAATTTTGTTTTCGTAGTACAGATGATCCATGCAAAGTTACAAGAATTTCTACCTAACAGAAAAAAATGTATACGAAAATTTCATTTTTAGTTGTATGGGCGGTGGCCGATGGGCGTGGTCGATTTGGATGAAACTTTATATTTTTGCTACTCTACGTCATAAAACGCTCTATGCCGAATTTCAAGACTCTACGACAACTCCTTATATTTATTGCACAAAAATGTATGAAGCAATCCCACCGTGCGACGTAAACCTTCCACCGCATCTCGATCGCTCTTACCACTCCTGTGCACATATTTTTGGTTAGGTCAATACACTGTAATCCTGTAACATTCTGTAATATTTTCAGTGATTCGACACGGGAAATTCCATTTGCGATATACAATTTGCGGAAAGTTCCTTGTCCTACATATTGTTCCTTTGTAAAACCGTAAAAGACATTTGAGCTGAACTGACAAAATCTAACACTGTAAACAAATTAAGTGGCAGATCTATCTCAAATTCCGTGGCAATATAGAGGACAGTTGTGCCAAATTAGTGACATAAAGACAATTTCTTTATGCGGTCTCTGCAATTGACGACATATACATCATAGCGCATGGTCCTCGCCTGTAATTTAGATATTTGCTGCTAAATAAATAGCAATTAAGCAAAATAAAAACTCAATGGTATTGGTTTAATTAGCCAAAAAGAAGCAGTTAGGCATTTAAAATCCATACAGGAATAGATCATATCTTAAACACATTAATTACTACCTTACAATCAGAAGAGCATTTAACATTATTGTAATCTTTTATACCATTTCTTTCGATTCTTAGATGGGTTCCTAAACTCAATGCCAACGATGTAGCTGATCGCATCATTACGGCCATAAAGAAAAATGAGAAATATGCCATCATTCCTGGATATATCCGCCTTCTGATCTCCTTCAAATGGTAAGTACAATGAACGTACTCGTATGCTAAAACAAACTCCTCTTTAAACACTTGTTCGCCGCAGGACATTCCCTTGGGGTTGCATTGCTGGTCTACTTAAACGACTTGTGCCCGACGCTGCACCACATGGTGTGGCCCAAAAGTCATTGTTGGACTTGCACACGAATACGGCACTATCTGCTGCACCGTTGCCAACCTACATTACAGATATTTCAGCTTCATACAAAGATGTCACTTCTATGACACAGGCGGGAAAATTGCTTATAAAACGTTCATCTTTTGGGGAGAGAGTATTGTAAAATGGGGTGGCACATCCGGTTGCTGTACAAAGGATGGGTCAGTGATAAAATGCCTTTATCACACCGTAGTCTAGTAAACCTAAGAGGTCTTAGCTTTTGTTTAAGTATCCCCTAATATAATATATGCTTTTAATTTATTAAATTGGCATTTTTCGTTCGTTGTAATTGATAGCTATAATTATTCGATACATGCTAACAATAGTGTAGCTTAAGATAGTTGTAACTTTTAATTGTAGTTAGATAAAAATTTATAAAAGTACATAATAATTAACATAATTAATGAGATAATTAGATTTTCCACAACAACGATAACAGAAAAGAGAGAGTAAAAGAGTAAGCTACTTAAAGATGATAACAATTGAGGAGAGGTAAAAATAAATGGATCTAAAATGGTCCTTGTTGGCTTCTTTGTTATGTCCTGTTTTGTATAACTTTTAATTCTTTAAGTGATATTAATTTTATTCATAATTTTTAGTAGCTATGAATGTTTTCAACAAATCGCAAGAAACAATCAGGGTTATAACATTCGACCACAAGAATTTCTGCAATTCTTCACATTTCAAATCAATGCACTCTTATATTTGTTTTTGTTTTTTGTTTTTTTTCTTTGGGTGTAAGTTAAACTAAGTTTTGTGTTTAAGAGTTTAGCTTAAGTTCATTATAAACGATAATCTCGATTACATCACTTGAAGACGATGTCATTGAAAATCATCCAAAATAAAATTACAATATTTTCAAATTTTAAAGATTTGCTTTCACAGTTGTGCGGATAATTTTACTTTTGCTCCTCTGGTCGTTTCTCAAGATAATTTAATGTGTGGAAGGAAGATAATCTTAATTCAGCAGTAGGAAATTTTAGTCCCCATAACCCCACCTTCGATAACGAATCCATACTGGTTAGTCTCGTTTCAGAGTAAGAAATATCAATGCCTTATAAGAACATAACAAGAAACCATATCTCATATTGATCATATGAAAGTAAGTCATCGAGGAATTTCCAGTGTCAAGAAAGTAATTGCGAACCTTAGTCTGGGACCACTTATAGATTGTATTCAAAATATGCAAGAGATTGAGCAGAGCAGAAAATCTACGCAACTAAATACAAAGACTGTTGGAACTCGTCAAGCTGCTTAAGCCAAAGTAGCCACAAAGTCTTCTCAGTTAGTATGGGAAAATACCTTAAATCAATGTTCGTTGTGCACTGAGGCAATATATTGTGCACCCCATGACAACGATCGTCCTTGGATTTTCAAAGCTGTTTCCTGGTAAGTCATAGCACGATAAAAAGTGTCGCAGATTATCTGAGAAAAATGTTGCTGAATCGTATGCTATATGCACTGCACATCACGTTCGAAGGGATGAAAGTGCTTCTGAATAAAATGTCAATTTGTGGCGCAGGAGGGAGCACATAAAACGGCATAAAACGGAAAGGACATTTTTGTCAAACCATTACAAAATGTACAAGACATACGAATTGGCAAAAGAGCGCAGAAAAGCGAAGCACCACTTAAGTAAAAGATTATTGCATATAATTGATAGATTTGTGACTGGGAAAAAGCAAATGTAATTTACATTGATTTTAGTAAAGCCTCCTTTTTACTCAAGCTTAGGGCTATGTGAAAAGATGCTATCTTAATTAATTGGATAGAATCAGGCTTAAAAGACCACGAACAGATTGTTACTTTCGGCAAATTTTCTACTATTTCACAGTGCATTTGGAATTCCTAAGTGCAGACATCTTGATTCTGTTTTACCTTTGCATTTCCACAAAGACATAGTTGGCCTCACAGATAAGCCTGTCCATATACGAGATGTGTTCCAAAAATAAGATGAATTTTCAAATTTCGCGGGCTACAGACATTCGATTACGATTATTATTTTTTATTTATGTTGGTAAACTCGTCTCGAAGATATGTTGACGGTTTTATCCATACAGCATGTTTAGTTTGTTTGTTAGAGGCATAAATAAGACAACTGTTTTGCGTGTTCGGCAATTTTCTGCTATCGAAAAGAATGGATCTAAGAAGTTCCATCAAATTTTGTGCAAAAAATGGAATTAAGTGCTCAAAAACACTTGAAATGTTGACAGTGGCATACGGTGAGTGTACTCGGAGTCAAAAAAAAATGTTTACAAGTGGTACAAGCTTTTCACAGAAGGTCAAAAAGATGTGAATGACGACGCTCGCTCTGCACACCCCAGCACATCAACAACCGAGGAAAATGTTGAAAAAGTGAAGAAAATTGTTATGAAGAAACGTCGAATCACTATTAAAGAAGTTGCTGAGGATGTCGGCACATCGGTTGACTCATCCCATGTAATCTCTTCGGAAATTGTGGGCATAAAGCGTGTGGCAGCGAACTTCGTTCCAAAACTGCTGAATTTTGACCAAAAACAACGTCGCATGAACATCACTCTGGAATTGTTGAATGACGTCAACGATGATCCAGATTTGCTTAAAAGGATCAACTGGTGACGAATCATGGGTATATGGTTAAGACATCGAAACCAAAGCAAAATCCTCCCAAAGGAGAGGAGGAGAGAGTCCAGGAGAGCCAAGACCAAAAAAAGCACACCAATTTCCATCAAATGTCGATATTTTGCTCACTCGATTACCCGGGCTTAGTGCATTAGGAGTTCTTACCACGAGGTCGTACGGTAAATAAAGAGTATTACCTTGAAGTTATGCGCCGTTTGCGTGAAGCAATACAAAAAAACGCCCGGAATTGTGGAAAAAAATTCATGGCTTTTGCATCATGATAATGCATCTGCTCACTCATCTTTGCTTGTGAGAGATCATTTGACCGAAAACAACACCGTTATCATGCCTCAGCCACCGTATTCACCAGATTTGGCCCGCTGCGACTTTTTTCTGTTTCCAAGATTGAAGAGACCCATGAAAGGACGGCGACGATTAAGGAGATAAAAATCGAATCACTGAGAGAGCTCAAGGACATACCATAAAATGCATATCAGAACTGCTTCGAGGATTGGAAAGAACACTGGCACAATTGTTTCATATCTGAGGGGGACTATTTTGAAGGAGATAAATTAGAAATTGGCGTATGAATAAATATGTTTTGAGAAAAATGAAAATTCACCATATTTTTTGAACACACCTCATATGCGGTTGATGTAAACTTCTGTTGATGTACCATTCTGTCAAAGAAAAGTATCGAAATTTGGTGAATAAAACGCCAAATATGTATTATTCATTCCAAATTATGGTACTGCCTGCAAAATATATCCCTTCCGAAATAATACATTTATGCCAAGGAATAATCCAATATCCAAGTGGTAATTTGGGTTTTAGAAAATTAATAAAATTGAGTTTTTTTATCAAAAATTTCTTAACAAACTAACTCTGATAAGATAGTGCGTAATCTTGGTTCGAGATCTACGATTTTTCTTAGCATAAATCTAACTTTTTTCAACAAATCTCTTTCTAATGCCGCAAAATGCCGAGAAATTATTTGCCGTTTGACCTTCTGACGATAATGACAGAAAACAGTCAACATTACCTTGACTTTTGTATTTTTCTGTTTCAGATCAGTTTGAAGGCTCCATTCCGAAGCTTGTTAACTGCTTTGCATTTCAAAATCGTAAAATTATGTCTCTTCACGAGTTATAAAACAATTTATGAATATGGAATCGGAATTGACTCGTTCGCTTAAATGATTTTCGGTTACCATTTCTTTCACTTTATCGATGTTAACTTCGTTTGAAGATGTTGATGACCAACCAGAGCAAGACAAATCCTTCCCCATATCTCTACTGCTTTTTAGTGCACTGTACCACTCATATGCACGAGTTTTCGACAAAAAGTTGACTCACCGTAAACATTCTGTAACATTCTTTCTGCAGACATTGAATTACACGTAGTTGCCTGTTCCAAATTTCAATAATTGGGCTCTAAGTGTTGCAACTGTACCTATAGAATATATTGCAAATATTTCAAATTTTTATTAACATAAAATTAGAGCGGGGGAGACATTGTATTGAAAAAGCAGTCAAATCAATAAAATCAGTAGAGACTCATTAGTTCTAAATGAGAATGTTGGTATTGGGAGTACAAATAAGTCTCAGGCGTTTTTTTTTTTTTAACTGGTCATTTGTTGCCAAAAAAAAAAATGTTATTGTGAGAAAAACGTTTTGTTCAAAATATTGTCGACTGCTGGCCGCTACATTTTCCCATATTTCTGGCGGTATAAGAACACCTTGTCGATAGAAAACTTGATCTTTTGAGGCTATTCAAGAATCGCCTCAATTTTTGATTTCTTCATATGATGTGAAAGGCTACTTAGACTGGCCAGATATCATCCGTCGGAACAGCTGATAATCGGTAGTGTTAATGTCTGGAGAATACAGATACAGGTTTGTTTTTTGTAATTCCAATAACATTTCACCATTTCCTCTTGCTAAATGGCAAAACTTCACAAACAATTTATAAAAGAAGCGTGAATTTCCATTAAGGAGTTTTCATAAAAACTGCGGCCCGAATTCTATATACTCTTCACCATGAATTGCGGTCGACAATATCATAGACAATGTGCTGATTCGTCTTCAGATAAGATGATAATGCTAAAAAAGAGAACAGGACATTCTACAAAATATATAGAAAAAAATTTATTTTAAATTGATAATATTTAATATTGCTTCCAATTGGCAAATAAATGGTAAATATGTTAAGAAGTTACCGAAATAAGCTTTTTTCAGCTGTTTTTTTTTAGTCTTTGTGGTGCAACTTTTTTTCCTGACACCATTTCGAATTAATCTGCCCATGACTATAAGAAATTTTCACCCTCTACCTCAAGTAATTCGACTTCTATACTACTTTAAACAGATTCTATTGTACTCTCCCAGTAAAGGATATAATTCTACTCCTACACTACTTTAAACATATTCTATTGTACTCTCCCAATAAATGATATAAAAACGCATTTATATAAAATACATAGTCTATATAAAATATAATTTATTGTCATTTCACTCTATTGCATCTCTTCATATATCTAATTTTCTCTACAGTCATAAAAATGGATTGCTTTGTTTCCGATTGACTTCCTTTGGCACCACATATCTTCCAATGGGATCTTTATAAATAGGACTCTCCATTAAATACCCTTTGGCTTGATCTTCTTCAAAGCGGGCATATTCTCGGGCATCCTTAGCCCGAATGCAACCCCAAATAATGCATATGATTAGAAGACCCAAAATAAATGTTGCCACCGATACAAATCCAATGACTGCCATATAATTCAGCGGCTCGCAGTCATTAACTTGAATCAAAAGATAATTTTCCGATTGACCCATAGTCTGATAAGTGAAATAATGATCACACTTAATGCCAAATTTATTCTCGATACGGGCCAAACAGCGAACTTCATCATCTGAAAAATTAAATAGTCAATAGATTACACATTTACTTGAGTTCAAATCGAATTTTAACTAAAATATTCATTGGCGATGAAACATTCAATATTTCTATATGAAAATGTTTGCTGTTTAATGGACAAATTTATATTTTTGATTATTATTTGTATTAATATATATCAATTATAATTATTTTAGTGTCGTTTTTAGTAAAAATTCAAAACTATTATTAAGAATAACTTTCATTTTATAATAATTATAATTCTTAGTTCTAGGTCCTCTTGGTTAGCTCTAGTTCTCGAGATATCGCGGAAGTAAATTTTGAAAAAGCAAAAATTTTACTCTGATAAATAACTTGTGTATGTATGTTGTACAAATAGACATTTGATAAGAATGGGGAGGAAACAAATTCTGAAGAAGTACTGCTCAACGTGATCGAAAGTCTAAAATGGAGCTTCAAAATAGAGCTCTACATTGTTATTAATTACAATCCGGCGATAGTTCCTTTTATCTCTTTCCCAAACATTTTCACATATTGTGGAAATATAATATATTTAAGAGTAAATATAAAATATTTTTTTACTGTAATTCAGGAATGTGTTTGTTTTTATATCATATACATATTAGTAAAGGGTATCCCAACAAGAACGCAAGATTTAAATGACTGATGCAGCAATTGAATTGTTTCTCTGGCCGTATGACATGTGGCGCCGTCTTGTTAAAACCACATGCCCTTCACATTCATTTCTTCAATTCTAGGCACGAAAAAACTGGATATCCTTTCACGATACTGAACACCATTGACTGTTTGCACTTGACATGCCTCATTTTCATAAAAAAAAAAACGTCCAATGATTCCTCCAACCCAAAATCCACACCACACAGTGACACGTTGAGGGTGCATTTGCTTCTCGTGAATCACTCGAGGATTTTCCTCACCCCAAATGCGACAATTCTGCCTATTGATGAAGCCATCAAGATGGAAATGGGCTTCGTCACTGAAGATGATTTTATCGGCAAAATCAGCATTTTCATGTTGTCTCTCCAATACCCAATTAACGAACTCCCTTCGCTGTCCATGGTCGGCTGGCTTCAGTTCCTGAGCCAATTGAACTTTGTATACATGAAGATGCAAATCTTTCGTGAAAATTCGCTGCATAGTGGATTTGGAGACACCAATTTGCTGAGCTCGGTGTCGAATTAAGATGGATGGAGTTTGAGCGACATCATCACGTACAGCTGCGACATTTTCGGTTGATCGACCTGGTCGAAGGCGCGTTATTGTCTTTACATCACTAACAGACCCAGTTTTGGCAAATTTATATATTAATCTCCTTACAGTTGACTCTTTTAGAGCATTATTGTGACCCGAAGTTGATCGCAATTTGCGAACTGTAGCCGCAAAATTTTCACCATTTTGGTAAAACAATTTCACAATGAGAATGCGTTGTTCATTCGTGTAGCGCTCCAATTTTGCTAACCTCGTACCTTCTACTAGCAAACAATAACAATTGTTCAAATGTCAAACAATGACACTTCAAATGGCGCCAAATTTAAATCTTGCGTTCTTGTTGGGACACCCTTTAGAAGGGATTATAGCATTAGACTATACACTATTTAGATATTTCACTTTTTTCTATACCACCATTCATACTCAGATAGTTCTCTATTGTTTTTCATATCCGTCATATTCACCTATTTCCTCCGTTACAAATGCTGTCGTGAATCTTTCATTCCTCTCCGCACTCGAACAAAGTTCACTTGCCCTCTCGCACTTTCCCACACCCGTTTTCTCTTCAATTAGGCATGTCACACAGGGTTCGTAAAATGAACACAGCTTATTTTCGGTCTCTGAACCAATTTCACAGAACTTTCCCACATATGGCTCATCACACAAACATTCACCGCATTCGCACCGGCCACGTCCCGAACATATTTCGCCCGTCGGTCCAATACAACCATCTGTACTTTCTTTGCAATTGCAGCGGTTGCCTGACCATCCGTATTTGCAAACACAAACGCCGCAATTGCAATCGGCCTTCTCCAGATCGCAGCTGACATCACATTCGGCGCACTCGCAGAATTTACCTTCATAGCCGGGAAAACAAAAACACGAACCGCAATCGCATTCGCCCCGATTGGAGCAGATGGGACCCAGTTCGTCGGGTTGGCTCATGTCGTAGGGTTGTCGACAAAGTTTTTCAATGGCTTCTTTGGAGGTGGCGTTCGTACTATCAGTGGCGCAGGTACAAAAGGTACCGGTCCTAGGGATGAACACAACATTAGAATATAAACTATTGCATCGTTTGGTCCAGAGTTTACCAGCCTGGATCGCACTGACACATTCCACACTGTAGAAATCCATTGTCATAACATTGAAAACGGCCATTCTCGTCGTTTGGTTTAGCTTCTTCTGCACATGGGCAAGGTTTTTGTAGATCCACCTCAATTTCCATGTACTCATTCAAAGCCGATTCTTCTATGCGAATTTTGTAGGTCTACAAAGATACATAAAAGATCAAAGCTCATTTGTAACCATTCCACCAAAACTCCGATGCTTACATGAATGTCATCTTTGGGAAATTCAACTAATGTTAAATTGACATAGAAATCTACTATTTTGCCCAATTCCACATCGTTGCAATAGTTGCGCTTGCGCAAAGCAGGAAATTGACCACCACAATCAGTTTCATATTCCACTTTAATGAAGTCAGGACTATTATCCGTAAACTGAGTTCTCTTGATAAAACTTTCATAACTGTAAAAGAAAGCCTCAAAATCAAATAAAATAATTTGAAATGTTATAACTCAAGAAGTCTTCTTACCTCTTCTTGATCAATTCCAAGATATTTGAGGAATCTCCACTTAATATCTCCACATTACTGATTTCCTTCATCAAATTGCTCATCTCGCGATAGGTGGTGACCACATCTTCAGTGACCGCAAAGATAACACTGATTTTTCGTTTTACCAGTTCACGGTAGATTTCTTCCAACGACGGATAGTCGTAAATCAATGAACCTAAATATTCACCATCCTCACTTAAATGGCACTGTTTGTCATTCTTTGCTGTGATGCCTGCTAACAGACCATCACCAGCGAAGTGCATAAAACCATCGGTGACCAAAATGACCACCTTACGAGCCTCATCCTTCCATCCGATTTCCTGCGGACACACCAACACCTGCATCAGGGCATCCAGGCCACCCTCTAAATTATCCAAATTCCCCGTTATTTTGCTGGCATTTACCGAGCGTACGAACTTCTTCTCATCATCGGTCAAAGGTAAATGATGTCGATAACCGTAGGTTGGTTCACAAACCTGTCTCTCTGTGGCACAAGGATTATCTTTCAGCCGAGGCATTATCATGGGCATTGCAGGTTTATCGGCAAAACTTCCAAATCCTAGGCGATACATGGACGTAAGGTTACCCAGTGTTTTGGCTAGTTCAGAACCAAGTTTAACTAAAGTTTCTCGATCATCTCGCATCGTCCAGGTAAGATCCATGAGCACGTAAAGATCCAAAGGATTATTGCGTGCTGGGCGATAGGACAGCTTAATACGTTGTGGTTGGGCTGAAATGTAAATGGATATATTTTGGTAACATTTACTGGAGATTAACTATTACACTGACGTCTATATATAGGTATATTCTCATAGCTTTGCGTTCGTTAGGTTTAGAGATTTAGAGGTGGTATTTGAGAGACGTGGGGAATACCTTCGTAAAAGATTATGATTAAGCTCTGATTACGAGTGTGATTAAAATACTAAAAATTACGATACGATAATATGAACGAGAAGAGTCGAAATACAGGGTGGCGCAATAGAACGTGCATATTGTATCATCTTTTTTTGCGGGGTAGAGAAGGCGCGGGCGGGGGGGCGCCTGCATCGTTGGGTTGGCAGGCTCATGGAGTTTTAGTTGCTATGAATCACTTCGAAGGAAAGCGTCGCGCATTTTGCGTGCGCGCATTTTACGAGAACTCTCGTTCATATATTGCTACTAGGCGACTATATTGTGCTGGATATGGACTACGACGAATTAGTGAAGCTCCGAGTGCTAATTTAATTAAAATATGGGTAAAGCGTTTTGAAGAGACCGGTTCAACATTTAAAGCACAAGTAAATGGTCGCTCAAGAACATCTAGGACCGAAGACAATGTTGAGAGAGTTATGGAGTCAGTATGAGGAAATCCACAAATGTCGACTCGCAAGAGATCGTCTGTCTTACAATTATCGCAACGAAGTTTGCAACGAATTTTAACATTGGATCTTAAACTGCATACATATAAGCTGCAATTAACACAAGAATTGAAAAAGTCTGACTTCATAGCAAGGCTCGCATTTGCTAATGAAATGCTTAATCGATTTTCCAATTTTGACAATATCCTTTTCTCTGACGAGGCTCATTTCCTTATGAATTGGTTCGTAAACCGTCAAAATTGTCGTTACTGGAACAGTGAAAATCCCAAAATCAAACTCCAGAAACCATTGCATAGTCCTAAAGTGACAGTATGGGCAGCAATCTCTGGCAGAGGAATAATTGGTCCTTTTTTCTTCGAAAATGCGCGGGGCCAAAACGTCACGGTTAATACGGAACGTTATGTTGAGATGTTGGACGGATTTTTGGCTCCAGAAATTGAAAGTTCAAGAATAGTGAATTCCGGAACTTTGTTCCAACAAGATGGAGCTACCTGTCACACATCAAATGACTCCATGGCGGTGGTGAAGCAGATGTTCCCTGGCAGACTGATTTCGAAAAGAGGTAATATCCCATGGTCCCCACGTAGTCCAGACTTGACGCCTCTTGACTTTTTTTGTGGGGATACCTCAAACACAAAGTGTACAGTAATAATCCAAGAAACATCCTTCAGCTCAAGGAGAATATCCGTGGTGAAATGGCAGCCATTACACCAGTATTACTGAAGAAAGTTTTCAATAATTTTCGTTTGCGGCTAGAGGAGTGCCGTCGTAGAGAGGTTCACCATTTAGATGATGTTATTTTTAAAAAATAAACTCCATTTATTACTCTACAATGCCTTAGATTTATTTTAACCATATCTTTTGTATATATTTTTTTATCTGTTTTTTTAAATATGCACGTTCTATTGCGCCACCCTGTATCATTTATGAGAAGACGCACTCTTGTATCTGATAGCGAACCAGTACATTATCCATGACGCTTCGGACAGCAATCACTGGTGGAGGATATATTTTGGTCCATCAGATATGCACAATAGACGCCTTCCCATTGGTTACACTTAATGTAACCGTCGCAATGGGGTCAGTAGCCGCTTTTATGATCAGAGATCGATACGTCCAACAAGTTTTATTTAGGCCAAGGACAGCTTGGAATATCTGACAAATCTTTCTTGGCACTCTTCTATTACTCCTCGACAAGGATAGTTATTTACTTACTTATTTACTTAGTTTTCCCTTACAATATGATTTGTTATCTCTTCTACACAGCGAGTAGAAAGTAATTTAAATTTTTTACGGCCCTTGTCCAAATCATTCCACAAATTTTTTGGCTATACCCCAAAAGGTGTTTTTTTATTTAATTTTTTTTTTCGTTTTATACCCAAAATTACGAATTTTCCAAAATTCCTCTTCATCACGCGCTTATCTTGACTCCCAGTTTCATGACTTTAACTTTTTGTTCTCATTTTTTCAGGTTTTGTTCCCTAATTTTTTTTATAAATCCTTTCTCATTCCTTGCCTACGTTGATTGGTGAATTTATACTCGTACATCTAATTTGATGATACAGGTTTCACTCTTTTGTTCTGGCCAATGCGCCAAAATTTCCTTTTTGAGCGCGATTATCCTATAAAAGCTGATTATTCAGTATTATAGCAGCTGCATGATTTCATCTCCAAACATTTGCGATGGTACTATTTCTGTCACTCTTTTACCCTTATTTACATATAAATTAATTCACGTCAACATCACCATGTAATCTCTCACGCATTTCCCGATAGTATATGACTCTCCTCCTTCCATCCCTTTTCCGAAGAAATCGATAAAAAGGTGTCAAAATCATGTCCTACTTAATCCAAAGAGTAAATAAACAAATGTCACGTCAAAACCCTAATAAGCTTCTATGAGAACGATAGGCGGTAATGAGAGAATAGCCATCACTTAGAACAGAAGCAATGTCAAAAATGTACAAAACATGAACTGCGACAATACGTACTACTATATCGCCACTTAAACAAAAACAACAACAGCACAGATTCTCTCAGAGATAAGAACCTACCGTAAAGGTAAATAATTAGAATTAAATAACAACAGCAACCACAAATTGTACGTAACAACAAAAACTATGCCACTAGATAAGAAACCATGGACATTTGTTATCTTATCGAAGGTAAAATTCTCTTTCCTCTACCGCTACCACAATGAATAAGAAACATACTCTCACTCGCTCACTCACTCACTCACTCTCTACTAGCTTTCATTCACACAGACTAATCGTTTAATTAATGAAACAAATGTTCTGATCATTTGTACTCATGTTGTTTGTTAACTTACATTTCACTAATTTCACATAGACCCGTTGGGGTTGTACTTGAACTGTCCGATTATTGGTCGACTCATAATCCTTTAATGGGGAATTCTTGAGGGTATGAAACTCGGGTTCGTTTTCATAGATATGATCGGCATGGCAACCATGTTCCAAGAGTTGGGTGCGATTTAAGCAGCGATAACGTAATTCGTATTGCTAAATGAAGTAGTAGAATGGAAGAATAATTTTGTCAATGACGCTGTAATCGTTAACGAGGTAAGTGTGATAAATCATAGTAATTAGAACAAATTGTTACAATGTCCAGATGTCCAAAGTTAAAAATATTTGTAAATTTTTGTAGAATAGATACAGTTCTTTAATGAAAATTTTTGGCTATTTGTCCCAGGATAAATAAATTGTGATTTTTTAATCGTAGTTTTTTGTTTTTTTTTTTTAAATCAAATAAAACACTCAAATTTGCATCACATATTAAAATTTTTTATTGGAATTGATAAAATGGTCTTTGGCATTTAATTTTTAAAGATAATTTCCGTCTCAAAATGTTTATTCGAAATTTTTCGTCACTTTTTCGAGCATTTCGGTCTGTATTCCACGAATAACGCGTGTTATGTTATCTTGTGAGGCTTCAATAGTGTTCGGCTTGTCCACATAGACTAACGACTTGACATAACTCCACAAGAAATATCAAGAGACGTTAAATCGCAAGGTCTTGGGGGGCAAACTCACAGGGCCAAATCGAGATACAAGCTGCTCACCAAATTCATCCCTCAACATATCCATTGTTTCACGAGCAGAGTGGCATGTTGCACCGTCCTGATGAAACTACATGTCAACCAAGTTCAACTCAGCCAATTGAGGCAAAAATAAAAAAAATCGCGTAACATGGCTCGATATCGTTCGCCGTTGACGGTAATGTTTCCCCCACGTAACCTTTGTCTTTGAAGTCTATAAGGAAAAATGGCCCGATAATGTCACCATCCCATAAACCACACCAGACTGTCGTTTTTTCGGGATGCATCGGTAATTCATGTATGGCAAGAAATGAGCTTCACCGCTGAACACAATTTTTCGATAAAACATATTGGCAAGCCCATTATGCATTTGGTATTTTCAAAACCTCCGGTCTGGCTGGGCTATCAGCTATTAAATACCTGTCAGCTGAAGTGTTATTTATTTGGTGGAAGGTTTGCCATTGCCATTTATGAATTCGGATCGTTTAACAACCGAAGAACGCGTAAGAATAGTTAAAACTTAATACGAAAGCGTTGATTCAAACGTGGACACTTCGTGTGTTACGGATGTTCAATGTTTCGCCTGTAGATTGGAAGTGAAGTGGTAAATCGGTTGCTATGTCTAATTTTACCCGCTAACGGTATGATCGATGGGCAAAAGCTTTTGCATCTTTTCATTTTTTATAGTTTTCTTTTGCATCTTCGAAGTATTCTAAATTTAATTCACAATAGAAGTAGTTTAGCATAATTGTAGTAAAGCAGTTTAACAAATTCACCATAATAAGGAATCTATTCGTTGGTTTTACAAATTCATTTAATTAGATACATCTAATTTTGTAGTATATTTATCTTCATATTTCATTAAATTCAAAATTCAAAATTGAATAGAATTTTTTAATAGGCAATAAATTGCAATAGTAAGTAGAAGTAAGTTGTTTAAAAAATTCTTATTCGTCAACAACTTTATTAAAACTTAATTCTCGATTTTATGTATTGTAATGTAACTACCAAATCTTAATGTCCTCGGCAAATAAATAAATAGTTCCTGAGATATAATGGTTTAAAGTTCCGGATTATTGTGGCGGTACCATGCAATACTTCTTTGTAAAACGTCTTCAGTCAAATTATGCATTAAATGTCACCCACATCAATTTGGCCTTCCAATAATGTTTTTTCTCACAATTTTCTTAATATCACTCATAGTTGACTTATCATACCAACCTCGCTTTTGTAATTTATAAATATTTTCTGTAATTACTCACCTTATCCGTACACCAGGCACATGTTATGTCCGCATTAAGACAACGTTCACAAGTATCCTCAAATATGCAAGGATTATCTAGATGTTTGCCATAAAAAAATGTGTAATTTTGAAAATTTGTATTTAAATTATCACTTAATTTATTTTTGTTTTAATTTCTCATTAGATTTTGTACATTTTATAAAATGTTTTACTATATTGAACTTTCTTTGTTTAAACCGTTTCATTTTGACACACCTGTTCTCAATTCTTGCAATTTTAAACAAATTATAAAAACTATTAAACATTTACATAATACGCTCATTTTCGATTTGAACTTTTTTTGTTTTGTTGTATAGTTGACTAATATTATTCGTATTATTTCTATTATTTAAACAATTGTGTTCTATTAATGCCGTTTACAAGCCATGTTAACGTTACCATTCGTCTCACAATACTGAACGCTCGCACAAAATTGTCTAACAATTGTTTTTTTTTTTTTATTTTTGCGTGAGCGGTTTTTCTTTCTATCGCTTTCGCTTATCAAAAATTTGATAAACAAAAATAAAAGTTAGTAATGAATATTTGTAATGTCGCATTTATGCAGCTTGACTGAAAGAGAGGGAGGTAGGATTTTTGATAAACAAAACAAAAATCACACCCCTTTTATCATACGAATGTAGAAAGGACATTCGCATAAATTAAATGTGCCTCCTGGATTTTGTCTTTCACATGAAATCATTGCAGCTGGCCATCAAATACTATGCAAAATGTTGCCTTCAAAGCATTACAACGAATTTCCGCTTGCAATCGCGTTCTCTACAAGACAAAAATTGCAAAATCTTTCGAATCAAAAACTCCAACTAAATGAGTTGAATCAAAGTTAGAGTAATCATAAACAACTAACCCACTGATACAAAGCCTCGGTGCCACAGTTATCAGTGCTACAAATCAAAGAAGTGAATCTTTTCCAAGCGTGCCTAAAACAGTATCAGTCACAGAAATTTACTGAAAAAAATGCATTCTCAAGAAAACATTCTGAACCTCCAATAATGTTTAGCCTCGCCTAAAGCCTGGATTCGGCATCGGCATGGGAGCCGCTTAGTTCTTCTTTTCGACAATGTCGTATAGCAATTCCAGGAAACTAGCAAAAGTTAAAGGCAGTATGTGTTTGCATACTGCGTTCCGCAATGGAACAATTTTGTTGCGAATTTTAAGAATGAAATGATGTAGAGTAGATACATTTTAAACCCCATCTTTAGTTTTATTTTGAATTTTTTGAATCAGAGCCTTCAATTTTAAATTGTTAAAATGTTAACGTATAAATTGTTTAGTTTTTGACAACTTCATAGCCCCGCTAAAGATTACATGTTAATGCAAGATTACATAAATGATTGACTGAAATTTATCAAACATCAGCAAAGCAGAAATACAAATTCAAAAGGAGTGTGACTTGATGTCACATAAGCAAATCCGCGGAGAATGCAAAATTTTATAGCATAAATTTTAAACGAAAACAAAGCTCTCTTTGTTAAACAAGTCTTCGACAGTTATAAAATATAAAAGAATGGCAAAATCATAAACCATTGATATATTACAAAATGAATTTATCGGTGTATCCCAGAAAAGTCTAATTTATTTACTTAATTATGTGGCTCTAATAGGCTTACAGATTAGAGGCTGCACATAAAAATAATTTCAAGCGTTTTACTCTTCTACCCTGCTTCTCATAAATTTGATACTGATAAAATAATATGGAATTTGTTCGCCTTCTACTGCGCCATATTACAGTTCATTGTGGTACATTTCCAACCAAATTGCACAACTTGACCAGGCTAACTCCAAGTGGTCTCAAAATCGCTTGGTTTAACATGATCAAACTCTGATATGTGTGAATAAAAATTGAATGTAGATCAGTTCAGGTAGCAGAATAAACTTTTCTTTTGGACATACAATCTTTTTAGTGGATAAGTCTTTAAAGATTGCTGATGGTAATTCAGTTTTGAAGCAGTATTATACATAATATAATATAATACCGAATTATCTATTTTTCGTCTTCAAAAGTAACGTTAAATAAAACGCACATAAAGCTACGATTTCGATGAAACTTGTATTTCATTATAATGCTTGAACCTTGCCATTATGTACGAAATACAATGTAATTTAAAGAGCAGCAGAGGAACCTTTCGAAATAGTTTTCGATCACTTTTTCGCACATTTTGGGCATTATCTCGACGAAAACTTGACGAATTTTGGTTTTTAAATGCTCCAACGTTTGGCGATTATCACGATCTTTGACGTGGTCCCACATAAAAGTCTAACGGCGTTAAATCGCATGATCTTGTCGGCTAATTGACGTCGCGAAAACGTTTAATAATGGAAACTTCTGGAAAACTTCTCATCGTATAGTAAGAATAAAGCCAAAATCGGTCGCGTTATGTGGCTCGTGACATCGTCTTGTTGAAACCACATATCGTTCAGTTCGCAATCTTCAATTGCAGACCAAAAAAAGTCATACGGCCATAGCGCTCTTCCGCGTTGTGTGACACGTGGCATCGTCTTGCTGAAATCACTTGTAGTCCAGTTCGCAATCCTCAATTGCAAGCCAAAAAAGTCATACGGCCATAGCGCTCTTCCTCGGTTTATCCGCCTTACTTTCACTAACAGAAGCGAAATTTACATTGCGATAATGCACAGTCCTGACCATATCTGTAACGTTTCCAGTCTCATTAAATTTATTTGTAATCTTACCAATTCCTTGCACAGTAGCGCAGATTATGACGACCATAATCAGCCCGTAATGCACGAAAAGTGCCCACGTTTGAATCACTGATATTGTAGTAAGTTTTAATTATTTTTCTTCTTCGGTTGTTAAACGGTCCATATTCGTAAATGACAAACCTTTCACTAAATAGGTAACTACAGATGACAGGTATTTAACAGCTGACAACCTTGTCAGACCGACGGTTTTGAAACCACTAAGTGGATAATCCGTCATAATATAATATATAATTTAATGTAATACATAATAAAACATAATATGAATTTTTTTGTACATTATATACTCGTACACTCTGCGGCACCAAATCGAAAATCCAAGACAAATTCATGCTGCTTCTTACCTAAAAACGTCAGAAGCCTATTTGCTGTACAGAGTGATAGATTGATGGAGATGATTAATATGATGGCAAGCGAAGTAGCGGGGAATCTTCTAACCAATTTGATACCTCTCTCGTTGTATTTATGGAATTAAAATGTTGGACTGTATTTCATGATTGGTTTCTACCAGTGAACTAAAAATTGGAACTTGTAATTTGAATCATATAATTTCACAGTCATGTGAATTTATAAGCAATCAAATTGATCGTGAAGAAATCACAAGTGGCGATAAATAAAAGATGAGAATTAGAATTAGTGTCAATTCAAAGGAGGTTTATTCAGGCAAAGAGTTGTACTTACCAGTTGAGATCTGACTTATAAGTGATTTTTTCTCATTACAGAACTTTCTACAACAGTTAATTTTATGTGTTACAATACAAAATTCATTTAAATTTTGTACACATATTCTCACTCAATGGAGTTAAGTAATCAAAAAAAAAAAAAAAAAGTGAGTTCATTCACAATGATATCGATACAAAAGTAAAATTTTAATGTACGGAAAAAGGTTAATTTTAGTATAAATTAAATGGTAAATTCAAATAGATATAATCATAAAATTATGGCTAACATTTTGGAGTTCAGACACCTGTTGTAATGCATGTTACACATAATAACATTTCTATATTAATAAATAATACGTTATATAAATTTTCCTTTATCGCCTCATAATTACACCGTTCTATTATTTCCTCTATATGGGGTATAATATATTATTAACGTACACACAATTTTTCTCCCTCTCTTTGCACTTTCAACTGTTTCAAATATTCAAATCTAACAACCTTTTCGTAAACATTGAAAAGCAACTCTAAGGCAGTATTAAATTGCAGCGTGGCCAGACTGTTTTAAATTCACAGTTTCACAGCAAAGAATTACAGAGGTCGTGTTTGTCTCTGAAGTGAAAGCTGTGACTATTAGAGTGGCCAGAGAGTAAGCTAATACCGCTCTTTTGTCCGTTCTGTTTTTGTTCAATGTTTCGATAATTTTGCATATTTTTGTTAATATTTTTTACAGATTACAGTAATGTAAATACCTGGTAATATTAAAATCTAAACAATCAAAGTTCCATGTTGTGAAAGAGAGCGTAAGCATACAGATTTGTTCTCTTAAGTTAGCGTTCAGATTTAATAAAAGTCACCGCAGAGACGAATGCGACTCTGTCTGTAATTCTCCTCTGTGACATTACTAAAGGTTAGTATTGGCCACAGACGACAATTTACGGATCTTTTATTTGAGTGTCGGAAAGCCAGGGAATTACGTGAATGAAAAAACATAATATTGTTGCGGCTCTTAAATCATACCAACTACGCTCAAAACGATGCGATTTCCACCCTATTTACATAAAATTTGTTCTTAAAGCACATTGTTGCCATTCATTTGATAGATTTTAATAAGAATGTGGATAAAAACATGAAACATATGACAACAATAAAATGCGACTCAGTCACTCATTTTAGTCGATGAGAGCTGATAGGATACCGGGAGATGGGGATGTGCTGCAAGTACATTCGGGGTTGCGGGTTAATATGTGATATTGACGTATTTTTGTTTAAATACTTGGTAGTTACAACTTTCCTTGTCAAAGCTGTTTTTAAAGACGTTAGTGTTAGTCGGGTAAGATTTTAAACAAAAAATTAGATTTTCACCTCATATTTGAGCACAAATTTGTGTCCGGTTAGCGATTTCACAACACTTTGTAAACAATTATTCACGCAATTTTTATCCAGAGCGAAATAAATTCTCATACAATTTTCTTCACTCTATGTATTGACTCAAATGACGTTCTTTTTCGATAAAATTTGCCATTATCTCCACTAGGAAATATGTCAGTACGAAACAAAGTAGAAGCAGGGAATGCAAAGAAAACAGAAAATAGATTAGGTTCTTTAAAATATAGGGTAATCCGTTTTACGGTTTCAAGTAGATTTAAATTAAATACACCTAAAGTTGGAATTTTGGTGAAAGTTTTATTTCATTAAATGCTTGAACCTTGCCATTATGTACGAAATACAATGTTCTTTAAATGACCGCCTCTGGATGGGTTGCAGCAGTGGATCCTTTTGAGGTTCCTGAAGCGTCAATTTCGAAAAAAATACACCTCAATAACACCTCCAGACCATAATGCGCACCGAACGATCACTTTTTCCGAATGCAATGTCTTTTGTACAATCACTTCTGAGTTCTCCGGGCCCCATATGCGAAAATTTTGCTTGCTAACGTAACCACCGAGTGAAAAATGAATCACCAGTTTTGTAGTAAGTTTTAACAATTTTTTTACGCCTTCTTCGGTTATTAGACGATCTATATTCGTAAATGGTGAACCTTTCACTAAGTAAATAACACTTAAGATGACAGTTATTTAACAGTTAACAGCCTTGCTAAACCGGCGATTTTAAAACCACTAAATGTATTACCCAATAAATTTCACTATGACTATCAGTTCGCTTTTTGTTGGTCCATTTCCTCTGTTGAATCAAATTTGAGGTGCAACGCCGCAAATGTCGAAATTCCTCTTCCAAATAATGTACAATTTCGAATAACTCGGTTTTGGAGTAACAGAAAATGCGTTCAAGTTTTACTTTAAACAATTATATATTAGCCCCAAGTGACAAATTTTTCGTCTGCTCATTCTGCTTGAGGTCAATTCTGCAAAAAGAATTAGTAACAGAAAATATGTGCAATCGGAAGTTCAGTTGCGTAAGATATAATTCTGTGTAGGAAGAGAAATTGCGGTCGAAATCAATACCAGCCCTTAATACTATATAAATATGTATGCGTAGCAATTCCAGAAAATTGGCAAAAAAAATTCCGCAATGGAACAATTTTGTTTGCGAATTTTAAAAATGAAATGATGTAGGGTAGATAAATTTTTGACCCCATCTTTAGCTTTATTGTTAATTAATATTTAAGCAGCTCCCTTTTATCTTTTAAGTCAAAGAGAATTTATGTAAAAGTTTAGTCCCACTGATGCCAACACTCATAAGTTCTTAGTTCATAAAATTCGGTAACAAACAATCGACTAAAGTAGAATATAGGATACAGTCAGTTTCGATACACAATTGAAATTAATATAAGTAATCTCCATATTAGGTGCAACAAATTAACATTATTATAGAATTTCATTAATTTAAGCAAAATATAGACATAACAAAATATAAAATTATATCATGATTGCCAAAAGTTTGAACATTGAATTCGATTGTCTGCAGATTCCAACGCTATTTTCCAGCAGATGATGCCAAAAATTTTGTCATGATAAAAGATACAAATAATGGAAGGACAATTCCAAAATTTATAAACAGATGTCTGCCCTAATTTCAGCCTTTTTACGTTATATACATATAATTTAGATAATAGAACCCGTGTTGCGTTTTTAATTTAGTATTCTGTCGCACAAAATATTTCAGCCCCTGACAAATTGGAAATATTTTAAATTTTGTAGCAATGTAACTGGAAAACTAAAGAAGATGTAATAGAGCCTCTTAAATTTTCCTGATTTCTATAAATGTTCTATTTACAAACAATTTGAATATTTAAAACCCGAACCAAAAACCGCCAAATCGATTTTTAGATCGAAACGGTACGCTGATCCTTTAAAATGCTGTTTTCCGTTTCAGCCTGTTTGTCCGCCTCGGTTCATCGGTTTTGAATGAATTATGAAATTTTATTAGATGCGGAGAATTAAGTGAACAAATTAAAATTTGACATATATTTTGGCCTAAAAAACCTCCTACATGTGTTCTTTTCGAGAGCGATTCGTTGTCACAAGTGAATAGTATTGGAGTGAGTCTTGGACAGACTAAAATCCAAAGAAAATGAAAATAGAAACCAACAAAGTTTATAAAAAATTGTCAACCGGTTTTATTAACAACATCCGGGTTAGCCGGGTTTTGGGTTACTTGTTTTCCCCACCTACAAATTTCATGGACATCAAATATTTCTCGTTCTGAGAGACAAAATGGTACCTTGTTGGAAATTAAGTAGCGGATTTTCAAGCTGTTTCTTTCCTCCCGGTCCTGTCGATAATTCAAAGGTTTCAAAAGTCCAGGAATTTAGTGCTGTTTGTGTTTGAACTTTCACTCAATGCAGATGGTGTTATTGAAATCACATAGTTAAAATGAAAATATTTAAATCCAATTGTGTTAAATTTTATGGGGCACGAAAAATATTAAAGGAAAATGCTGTGGGAAACCATGCCTAAAATCGTGTTTGAACCGATTTCTCCAAGTCGATTTGATCGACAAAACCAAAAACTTCTTAAAAAAGTGGATTTCCTTAATTCTCTAGTGGTCCCTCAACACAAAATATTAACAACTGGAACTCGAAATCATAGAAACGCCATCTCTTGTGTATATTTTAAACCCTGCACAGTAATGATCTGGCAACTTCTATTACAACAGATTCCAACTCCACACAGGGTCACACCTGAATTACTGCATATCACTACACTCCGCATGCAACTCTACAATGCGCGGCGAATTCAAGAGGATGAGGAAGAGACACAACATACAAAAACAACTAACGAACAGAATACACAAAAAGACAAAACAAAACATGCAAAAAGATTTCAAAGCGAAGAATAAACAAAACAAAGCGCATCCAGGAAAAATCTCATTTACTGGCGAAAAAACGACTTCAGTTGGAAAAAAGACGGTGGCGTAGCGCGTAAATTGCAATAAACGGAGGCGGATGAATTTTTGCGAAATTTTATTGTCGGACAAATACTAAAGAAAGTTGTTACCGGAAAGTGTAAAAGAGTGAGACAATTAAATGAAAACGTGTTAGAACATTGGAAAAAAGAAATCCAATTGGCATTGAGGCAAAAATTCCAACATGATTTTTGTGGTGTGTAAAAAATCGCTCAAATTGAGATAGTCCCGGAATGTAAATTTGCCAATTGGCTGCATGTTTATAAGAATTTTGCGTGAACTTATAAAGAACTCTATGTAGGGGTAAACAATATTTAAAATTTCCGTGAATTTTAATCAAAACATAATTATTTTCTTGTTCGTTACACCGACTGTTTGCAATAGAAACAGGAAAATTTAACTTAATTTTTTTCCTTACTGCTGCTATACGTGTTTGTTTGTGTGTCAGGAATACTTCATCGCTGTCCCAGAGTGCGCGAATGTGTTTGTGTCGGTTGCTGTTTTTTGCTCAGAGTTTTTCGTGTTTTATGTTTTCAGCGATGCCACCGCAAGAAGAACAAGCATCAAAGCATTAGCTACTGCTCCACAACAAGAGTTCTTGTTGTGTTCGTTAACATCGTGTTTGTTGGACTTCGTAACGTGTGTGTACTCTTCTCGTTCGGTTAATCGTAGTTAACCTGACGTTTACGCGAGTGCGTGTGTGTGTGTGTTTGTTTATTGCTCGACACCACTTGTGCAAGTGCAAGAGGCGCACCGAGAGAGTCAACGATAGAAAAAGCAGCAAAATGGAAAACAAAAAACATAAACAGCAAAAATAAGATTTTTAAGAAAACGGCGAGCAAATCTCTCGAAGTCATCTTCAAAGGCAGCGCTGGTTCCGTCGGGGAAACTGAAATGAAACAACAACAAACGCACCACAAGTAAAAATGAAAGCAAACTAACAAAATATTTCGAATTAAAAGGAAGTTAATGAAAGATTAATGGAAAATTTGCTAATTAATTTCTTAGAATTACAATTTGTGGTTATAATCGGAAGTGAATTTTAATATTCGCCGGTGTTTCGGAGTGCTTGCAAATTTCACTCTTTGCTGTCTTGTCGGGCGGCGCTAAGAATTTACATAAAAAGGAGTAGTGACTGCAGCGGAGTAGCAGTTTTTGTTGGCGAAATAAAGCGGCGGTGCATGTAAGTTTCTGTTTTATCAAAGTGGCTCAAAAGTTCGCGTTGTTTTTAAGTCTTTTTCCTTATACGCGTTCTAATGTTAATAGCCTTCTTAAATCCTGTAATTCTCTTGCTTCGCGGCAATGCCGCCCTCCAAAACCGTTTTAATTTACCTTTGAAAATTTGCGATATTTTGCAAAATGCGGCCTTCCAGCCGGTAAGAACTTTAGCCTTACAAAGTCGCAGTCGAGCCAGTTTTGCGCTCTCTACAGTTTTTGTTTTGTTCTGCTCCGCATCTCCGCTGCTTACATCTGCTGCAGCCAATGTCGCTGCTGCTGCTGTTGCTGCTATAGAGTTGCCATTCATCGCGCAAAATAACCACATCAATTTCTAATCGTCTTTTGGTCATTCGCGTTTTCGTGTGCAGTTTCTTCTCCTTGGATTGCAAATTTATTAGTGCATCGTGGGCCTCGTACGATTATTTGTAGTCAGCAACAAAGAACCTGTTTTCTGCATGCAGAATTGGAGGAGGAAGAGGAGCGACAAATTCAGAACTTAGATAAAAGGTAAGAGTAAACAATGTAATAGAGAAATGTCAAATTATATTGCTGGAGTGCTTGATCTGTAGTATTTAAATTTTGTTTGGAGTAAGGTGCATTTTACGCTTTGTTTTGTTTAACAAATTTAGTTGCTTTTAAGCATACCAATATCAGTAGTAATGGAATTGAAATTGGCAAGGGCAGGATGGAATTTATTTCCTCGTGTAATAGTAAGTAGTAAAAGCTATTGTTAGTAAAAACATTTTCAGGAACTACTACCTAAAATCAAAAGGGCTAAATCAATCACTCTTGCTTATCATAAAAGTAAAATTACCCGGTTTACGATCATTTGCATGGTGGTTACCAGAAGGAGTTGGCTAAGTCGCCCCAATATCATAAGTTATGTATTAGTCGATATAGGAGCTTTGTTCGTCAAAACCGTACTTAAATCTACTGTGCTAGTACCAAACTAATCGTGAGAAAATAATATTTGCTAAATCTGTCAGTTTTTGTGAGATATGTCAGAGTATCCAATTTTCAACTCCATCTAATAACTTTAGGCAATATAAGGTGGGGTAAGAAGAAACCCATTGAGTGTAGTATAGCTGGTACAATCCAATTTATGTAAAATATCCCGCCGTTTGTCCGATAAATTGTTGCCATTTTGGCACAAATTGTATTATGCCTTTCTTATAGAAATCCTCTTTCCTATCGGCGTAAAATTTGCATAGTTGAATAGGTGATCATTTGATGCCGAGTGCGCACTATAAGGTGGATACATAAGAATCCTCTAGCCAAGCCCCGGAGTTTTTGGCGAGTCAGTATTGATGCTTATGGAATGCAGTTGTAATGATGTAACACAGTTCCCTACCTTTTGTTCAGATCTGTCCGCTTCTGTTAGATATTTCAATTATCGACAACAGTTAGGCAAGCCATAGTAGATGATTCCCCGACAATCCTACTAAATACGGAGCAAAATATTTGTTACCGTCGACCCCGCCTTGGACCGGTTTGGCTCACCGCCATTAGGCCATTTTTAATTAACGTTGTCTTCCATCACTAGTCGCCGCTTTAGAAATGGAGAATATGGTTCATTAAATTTGCTTATCTTATAGAGTCCATACGTTGAGATTCTTGCATGCAGACTTTCCGGAAGGTTTTTTTTTTTATTTTTTTTTATTTTTTTTTGCAAGATTTAGCTCCTGGGAAATCGAAAATGAAGGTGACCTTTTATAAATATTTATCTTTCCCTGTTTTATTTACCTGCATATTTATGTCCAATAAACATTTTTAAATTCCGTACTGCTCACAAATCATAGCTATTTTGCAAAATAGGAATTTAAGACAAGCTACGTAATAATGGGTTATGCGTTCAGTGCTTTCAAAACCGTCGGTCTGGCAAGGTTGGCAGCTGTTAAATATCTGCCATTCCAAGTGCTATTTATTTAGTAAAAGGTTTGGCATTTACGAATATGGATTAGCTAACAACCGAAGAATGCGTAAAAAAAGTTAAAATTTACTACAAAAGTGGTGATTCAAAGGATGGCTTTCAATCGAGCGAAAATTTCTTCAGCCATTAAACTTATTTCTCACTCGGTGGTTACGTCAACAAGCAAAGTTGTCTCATATGGCGCTTGGGGAATCCAGAAGTGGTTGTGGAAAAGCCATTGCTTCCGCAAAAAGTGACTATTTGGTGTACATTATGCTCGAGAGTTGTCATTAGTGCGTATTTTTTTCGAAAATGACGCTGGAGAAACCTCAAAAGGATCCACTGCTGCAACCACTCCAGAAGCGGTCATTTAGGCGATATCTTATTTCGTACATAATAGCAAGGTCCAAGTATTACAATGACATAAAAGTTTCATCGAAATTATAGCTTTATGTGTCTTTTATTTAACTTTATTTATGCAACTGAAAAAGGGGCATACTTGTATATCTAAACATCTAAATTTTTTTTTGTAAAAGCGACTTCTTGTACAACATTAAGTATCCCAAATACAACAAAGACTGGCTTGTCCGAGTTACTCTTGTAAGCACCGATATAATAGCGAAGGTTTCAAATATAAAGTGGGTGCAACGCGCATCATTTGCATTTAATAAAAGTTGAAACAACGTAAGCGTCATTAGCTCTCAAAATCGACCTACCCTTTTAAAAGAATCCAAACAAAAAGTGGAAGCAAAGCGCATCATTTGGATTTAATAACAACTGAAACAACGTAAGCGCCACAAGCTCGACTTTTCAAAAGAATCCCTAATATCATTAGTTTAAGCGATTTGGAGTCGCCTCCAAGCTCTATTTACAATAGAAACAGAACATGGAGGAAGGGTCTGATACATAAAGTGTTCGATAAAGGTGTAGTAAAAAGAAATCCATTAATTTGTATGACATCTCACATTTTATTTAGCATAAAAAGATCCGATATACGACAGATATACACAATTTTAGTGGTAATTCCTCTCTCAAAAAAACTATCATTCCATCAATCATTTTAAGAACAATGTCCCTGCATGGTTTAGTTTTTGGTAGATTTCTTCGTTTGTTCATACTGGACGAAAATGTTACCACTGAATATAACATGAAAAGTTCCAAATTTCATGTTCTGAAAATCGACTGAATTTTTTTTTTTTTTTTATTTATTTATTCATTTGTTTTAGTAATAATTTTATATTTAATATTTATGCTCCTGCGCCACTTGGACATTATTGGGGCGAATTGGCAATGTCTATTAAACATTCATATTATATGATATATTCATTTGGAGAAAAATAAATTACATGACAATAAACAGAAGTTATGAAAAAGAAGGCTAATTACAATAGAAGCATTTCCATGTTTTCAAATAAATAAGATTTTAGGTATGACTTACACGTTCCAATCCTGGATATATTTTGCAATGATTGTGGAATGTAGTTGTATTCAGAACATTCGGCATACTCAATTCGTTGCTTTGTAGTTTCCAGTCTACATTTCACAATAACTAGATTAGAGCCATTTCTGGTATTAAATACATTGCGGTTTCTTCGAAACTAGATGTTAACATAACCTATGCTATTCAGCGACCCGAAAATGTGTATTAATAATTGAAATTTATATAGCCCACAAATCGGCAATATTGTTTTTGCCACATCTTTGTACAATGTGAAAGTGGGATATAAAATTGGAAGATTGAACACTGTTTTAAGTGCCTTATTCTGCGCTCCTTGAAGAGCTTGAAAATCTGCAGTCCGTTTTTTATGATGTGTAATATTATAGCACATTTTAAGTGCAATGTCTCTGAACACTAAGCGAATATTTTATCTAGCATAACTAAAATTATCCGATATACATCAAATATACGTACACCGTTTTGTAATTGTAATATTTTACAGTTTTATTGGTAATTCCTATTAAGAGTTTGGTAGGGGAGCGTAGGGGAGCTGCTCAACGCGGACGCTTACATTTCAATCCCACCAAACAAACTGTAAAACATTTCAGGCTGTCAATCCTGGCTAGGCCACCATTTGCGCCAAAACATCGAGCTCTTGCACAACTAAAGGGTGCTCACATAACGGTCGGAATTGACGATTTTCATCATTCTATCGACTACTTCGACTATTGGTCTTCTGGAGCGTGGTGTATTTTTGACATCAAAATTACCGGAACGGAACCCACGAAACCATAATTACGCGTCCAGTGTCAGTACCATGAGTATTATTCACATTTTTATTATTACTTTTTCTATTTGATGCGCTCTCAAATGTTACTGGGTTAACCAGTTATAAAGCCGTCTGAGTAGTACTTTAAGAACGATATGTTATCTTTCTAAAGCCATCTAGCGCAGCCGGATTGTATTTGCACCATGCGTGACTTCAGTAGTTCACGCATGGTGCAAATATGGTTTTATTATATGGACAATTATGGTTTTATTATAATTGTAGCTTATATTTGAAAACTAAAAATGCTACTTCTATCAAAATTTATTTTTCAAAAATTCTGCAACAAAAGCCATGATATTGCCATCATATAGTTTGCTGTTCATCTTATTTTTCATTCTGAACGGGGAAATGATTATCGCTAAACTTATTATTTTTTCTTCCTTTTTTTTTTTGAGCTATTAGTTGTAAAGAATTTCAATTACTTAATTAATTGAATCCTAAAAAATGACTGGTGGTTATTAGCTTTTACCATTTATTCTGTTATTAAATTTTTCGTTATATTATGGAATAGCTGTAAATTCCAATTAAAGTTATAATCCTGTATTTTAGGACGAAAAACGTAAAAAGGGAAAAAATTGTAGCCTGTCATATTGTAAATCATATTTTTCTGCTATTAAGATACAAAACATTTTTATAACATTAGTATTGTAAAGTTGTATAATGTATTTGTTATTGAATTGTGCAGAAGATATGTTCTAATATTGTACTGTATTGTAATCAAATAGGCCTTAAGGCTTAAAATTACAATCCTGAATAAGTAAATTAAATTAAACGGTTAAACGGCAAAGATCTTTGGAAAATGTATGGGGCTATTTAAAATTAGAGGTATTTCTGCATTTAATTTCCAATTTCCAAAAAAAAAATTGTAACATTTGTTTGGAATTTGTAATAAGTTTTAAAGTACAGTTTCGTCAATTTTTTTACATAAGAACAATTATTGTGGTTAAGCCAAAAATGGTTTCATCTTCAGCTCTTTTTCAAATAGTTGTGAAGTCTACAATTTGCTCTCAGATGTTGCTTAGATTGCAGCAAAGATCAGCTGTTATTTGTTTTCAGGGTCGTATTTGAAAAATCATGATTCATAACATGAAAGAATTTGAATTAGTCAAAATAGTAATGAGTAATGTGCAAAAATTTAAACTGTACAATGTGATTATCTGCCCATTCAGTACCATGTCGTCAGCAATATTGTCATTTATGCCTTCTTCACCTGCGCAACTCTAGATTTGATTTATAACTACGTCACACATCTGGAATCCCCAGAATCACTTTTATATAGTCGCGCGTTTGCCGTGTTCTGCCTATCATTTGCTGAATATTTCAACGGATTTGAAGTTACGCTTAAATCCCTAAGGAATACCAGACCGATTATCTTGCTGCATTGGCACAGGGATCTGTATTGACGCTAATTTACTAATTGTATATTTTCCTGCATTCTTTTTGATCAATCTTCTAAAAATACGATTTACTGATTTTGATTTATCATAAAATAAAATGACACCAACTACAAGAACTTTTATCAATACCTTCGTATATGCAGAAGATCTTGAAAATTAACAAAGTTCTGCAGATCAGGCGTTTTTTAATAGTAATGCTCGAGATACGTAAATTGTGCGAGGAAGTAACGGATTTGAATTTTTTTTCTAGTGAAACGCAATTGCATTATTCACCAACTTCCAAAGCCATTCAAATTTATAGGATATTAGTGCTGGTTTTAAGACGATAAGAATTTCGAGACGCTTACATAATTTGACACAATTACAATATTTTTTTTCTTTTGATAATTTTCTTACAAGAAAAAGTTCTGAACAATACCTTCCCAAAATTAACCCAAACTGTCTGATAGATGTTGTGTGCCCAGGAATATTCTTAAAATAAATCCCGTTTCAACCTACATACATCTTCATCTACACATTTTAATACCATCCGAAACCTGCTGTTATTTATTTATTTATTTTTTTTTTTGCTACACTTCTCGGTGAAAACTAACTGACAGCTTTTGTTCTCTTATTATTTTTTTTTTTTTTGACTGGTTACGGAATTCACTCACTGCAGATGATTTTTTCTTGATTAATTGTTTAACAAAAACTTTATTGCAAATTATATTTTGTCCCTCCCTCCCCCCCCTACCGCATTTGAGTTCGTTTTGCCGAACAGCCAACTCAGTTGCAAACTGTAAATACTTAGTAGTGAGTAGGAGAGAAAAAGAGGGAGTCAACCCAAGCGAAATTATAAAATGAACCATTAATTATCCATAACGCAAAGTTCTTTGCTATTTTCTTTCTTTTTTTTTTTGCTCATTGATAGCCGGATTTTAATAAATATATTAGTGCTGTTAAACAGCTTCTTGAAACTAACAGTTTGAATCCGGATTTTATTTGAACAATAGGGCCAATCACGTCATATCGGTTTATTTTCTTACACAGGGTGTTGTGCATGACACAGCCTATTGAATTTTGCCGAATTAGTGTCTAGAGTAGTGGTTACATTTCTCTCTCTGACTTTTTATATCTTATTGATGAACAATTGGCCCTTCGAGCCGAAGCCAATACTAAGATATTTGGCTTATGTACCTAGAATGAAAATTGTCCTAATTGACCTCTCCGATTTTCTGATGTGAGCTATAATCTCGTTTTCGTGGCGTGAAGCCCACAGATATCAAAAATAAGACAGGACTTCTAAAATTATAAAAACAGCACACAAAAAATGCCTTGTTTTTCAGAATATTTTGGTGGGAAATTATATTAAATTTTTGAGCAGCGCAATTAAGCAGTGAGTTTTATTCTGAAATAAGTCCCTTTGTTGTTAACAATTACGGGCGTCTAATACGGTGAGAACTAGTCACAGCTTACTCAAAAGTTGCAATTCGTAAATATGCTAGCTGAAAGCAAACCATACTCACCACTTACAATTTTCATTGAAAAATACGCTTCCTTTATGTTTTGTTCTTTTCGATCTAAGAGATGTTCACGCCGAAAAATCGGTACATTTCAAAGCTTTAGCAGAAGAACATTAATTTTTGCATGTTCTGAAGGTAGTCTGAGAATTTATGATACACAGTGCGCCAATCAATTGCTGTTCCGATGCAAAGGTTTACATCCTTAGGAAACGTTAGTTTTCCTCAATACAGGGTTACTTACGAATCGTGCTACAAATACAAATCGGGCACCAATAGCACCGTTATAAAGGGTGGCGCGTGAGTAACGTTAACGGCGACTATGTTGAGTGCGTTCTTGTGCTTCATTTGGTTTTAACTCGTGAACCAATTCTTATATGGGAAAAGATGTAAAATATGTAAAATTCTTTGCAAAGACCGCCTAGACATCTCTAACTGCTGAGAACGTCGCCTGGTGGAAGTTTCGGGGTTTTCCTCAATACTTGCTTACACTCGAGCAATGGTCACTTCATTTCGAACTGCACGAAGTCTTCCAGCACGCGGAACCAATCGCTAGGAGCATTTCGAATATGAAAGAAATTTCGATATGATCTGAATAATCGAATGCTGACTTTCAAAGTAAAATTGGACAACCTCCTTGTTCTGTGCTGAGCCTTTCCATCATAAATTTCCCATGTATTATTTAGTTAATTCTGTAAAGAGACGAAAAAAAAAGACTGAAACAAAAAATGCATTCACTGTTCAAATCTTAGCGTTACTTATGCGCCACCCTATATAAAGATGTTGAAGGAGTGTTTTTACCCGGAGCTACGCCGAAGACGTATCCTTTTCAGCAGCATTTGGTTTCAGCAAGTAACCGCACACAAACCCAACCAAAACAGTTATGGCGGCAGTCCAACGTAAATTTCCGAACAAATTCATTAGCCTTCAAGGTCACCTAACTTGACGGCAACAAACTTTTTTTTATGGAGTTATGTCAAGCAAGAGGTGTACAAAACGAAACCAAGGAATTTGTCAGTCCATTAAAACAATAGTTGAGGTAATCCCGACTTCAAACTATTCCTGATCAGTTGTCGCATACACGTGAATTAGCATGGAATTATTTGCGATCTATCATCTTCAAAACCAATTAGTTATATAAAATAAAATGTATTTCAATTTTATTGATCAAAAAAAGTTATCTGAATTTCTTATTGTAGCACAAGAAGTTCGCCACCCTGTATATTCTAAAGGCCGCCATAGATTTTATTATGTGTAATATTGATAGTGCTTCCTAAAGACAATGTCCCCGTATAGCTTTTAAACCGGAGACATTTTTCCTTTGGACACAGTGGGCGAATATAGTAACACCGAACTTTATGTTCTGAAAATCGTTTGAAACTTCTATATATGCAATACTAACTTAAGCTTTTAAGAACAATGCATTGGTTAGTTTTTGGTAGATTTCTTCGTTTGCCCATAATGGACGAAAATATTACTACTGAATGTACATATAATATGAAAGTTCTGAAAATCGGCTGATGTGTAATATTATTGGAATAGCAAATTATTCGTACCGCTACAATGCTGAAATTTTTTTGCATTGTTCATGTATGTCCGTAAAGATAAATTCGAATTTCATAAAATCCAGAGTCAGCAGAGCTCTGTCGGAAATGGAAATATGTGCATTCATCAAATTCATCACCAAATTCATCATTTACTAAATCAGAACAAATTTGAAAAATGAAAGGAAATACACAACAAAGTTGTTATGTAGACAGTTTCTGAAGTGCCATCTACGAACTTCATATATGACTGAAGCATTCGCTGTCCTAACATTCGTATGAAAATGAGAAGGGCTGGGGGGAGAATTCTTATTTTGGTTGCCTAAAATATTATATAAAGTTACGTAAAAGTGAGGAATGTAGAGATCTGAAATTCTTCTGCAAAATAGACAAGACATTTAATGATGAGCCTATTCTGGCAAAAGATTGGTTGGGGAAATACTCTTCGTTAAGGAACAGTGGCCGGAAATCTAAATCATGAAAATCATATAGAATTAATGAATATACGGTTCTGAAATTCCTCTAAAAATATAAGTTATATTTCTGGAAAATTTTTTTCCGATAGTAATACTTTGCTAAAAATTTGATTAGCAGAAAATCGTACATAAAGCGCATTGGCGAAATAAAATTTGATTGCAAAAGAAATATTTGTTTGGACATGAATAAAGCATATGCATGTATAAGACATAGTAAAAAGAAATTGAATATTTTTCCAGTAGATGCTTTTAGCAATCTTTATTTCGTCGCTTCCGTTCGAACAATTTTGATGCCAAAAATTCACCATGCTGTGGAAGGCCAATTGTTTAAAATATCGATATAATAATGAAAGTCGTCATTGCCGACTGTCACCTCAGCACTGTTACCATTGCCCAGAAGCGAAACCCTCCAATAAAAACCCTTTGAAACCACCTGAATAAGGCTAGACAAAAAAAAGCTCGATGTTGGGGTACCAAATGGGCTAATTCAAAAAAACCTCACGAACCAAATTTCCATCTCCGAATCGCTACTGAATTGCGGCAAAATTTACTCATTTTTGAAAGGGATACCAACTGATGATGGAAAGTGAGTCACGACAACGTCAAGCAAAAACGGTTATGGCCAAATCGCAGTGAGGCGGCGCAAATGGTGGCCTAGCTGGTTTTGATGGTCAAGAAGGTTTTGCTTTGTGTATGGTGAGATTGTCAGAGAATCCTCTACAATGAGCCGCTACCCTACGGCCAAATATTTAATTCCGAAATGTACTGTCAGCTATTTTCAGCAGGAACCAAACGCCCGAAAGCGACCAACCTTGGTCAATAGTAGAGGAATTGGGTCCCATTAGGACAATTGCAGAAACTCTGGGAGCTTTGTTGGGAGGTTCTTAAGCATCCAAATTATAGTCCGGAACTGGCACCAAGTGATTACTACATCCCTCTGACTGTGGCGATTGATTTTTCCGGTGAAATATTTGCTTTAAGAGACGCCAACGGTACCAGTCGTATCCCAATAGGGGGGAGGGTATCTATGACAAAGGCATTATGGCAACAACAACATCGAATACAACGATGTTTATTTAACTTGAATCGGATTATTTTAACCACACTAAAGCCTGAAGCCTTCAATGTCACGCAAAAATAATGTTTTTTTCACAATTCCCTTCACTTTTCTTCTTGGCCTGAAGTCATATAGCATTTATTGGTCATCAGGGGCATGTTTGAATAAGAATCTCTGAACATAATTAAATTAACTACCCTTTTTCAGAACTTTTCTGTAACCGGTTCACTCGACCCCAAGTGAAACGCCACCCCCATTACTAAAAATTAGCACAAAGTCCACGACGCTTGGAGGAGAAAAAAAAGAAGAAAAAACTATGCTGGTAATTTAACTGACATTGTTTTGTTAAACATTCCCCCGAAGCCTTTCACTGGTAGACAACAAGAACAAAAAATGAGCGAAAAGCAGTCAGTAAAATGAAAAGTTTAAACGATTCATCTTTTTCTGCTCTCGACTTTCAGCGACAAGTAGGAATTTTGCGCGCAAAAAAAAAAATTAGAGCAAAAATGCCGAAAGAACAGAAAAATGCCACTAACACCACAAGTTTGTAGCAGCAACAAAGCCACCAACAACAAGAGCAGAAATGATTCAGCTAATTTTATAAGCTCATTTTCCTAAAAATGAACAAGAAATAAAGGCAAGAAACACTATAGCCAAAACGCTGAGAAACGAAATGAAAATTGTATAGGAAAGTCTACAGTACACTTTTCCATTTTGCCGCTGCTACCGCTTCCTCCTAAAAACATTGAAGCAAAATGGCACAGAAACTTGAGGCCATAAACCTCCAAAACTTGTGTGCGAGTGTGTGCCTGAATGAAAACGACATTTTTCCTTCTTTTTCCGCATTTCGCATATAGCACTTTCATTCTTTAATATCAGATTTTGCTGCGTTTTCTAGCGTTTGGTGTCACCACTCCTTTGGCCAGGGACAGCAACGCCACAAAATGTTCTCCTGTAGGTGGGTGGCAGTTGTGGCTTGCAAGGAATATACTCTATACGATATATTAAGAATTGATTCATGGCTTTTAAGTTAAATGTTAGTGTGCACATGTAACGATTTGTTCTATATGAAATGGGTGCGATTAGCATTTGTTGTCATACAGAGGTTTCATTCAACGGAATTCCCATGAAATTCCAAAGATAATAGGAACAAAAACTGACTACCTAATCAATTTCATAATCTATAATTAGTGCGCACAATATATTTAGGATTAAACAGATATTTATTAAGTATGTTCGCTTTTCCAGTACGAATTTGTAAGCAAGATATTCTAGAGAGTAAGAATGAATTATCCTTCCAAAATAAAAATGTTCACAAATTCACAAATATGGACATCTTCGTTCAACTGGAAGGGACGATCAGAATGATTGGGAAGGACCGCGTGCATCGTTGGCAAAAAGAAAACTCATTTTGATAGTAGAGATTTATCATTGGCCGTATTCCTTGGCACTGTATCCCGCCACGGTAATTTGTCTCTTCACAAATTCCCTTGCATTCCATGAATTGGTTATGGGAGAGTTTCTCTTACAGTGATACAGCTATTACATACAGCTTAACGTCGATACGGAACGTTATAGTTTAAGAAGCTACACACAGCTATTGTTTGTATAATTGCTGGTTCAATCCCCGGTACGCCCACCTTTCATTGTTTAGGCGGTGGTTACCTTGATGCGTCTGAACTTCACTTTCCATCATTATTGTCTGAAAAATAATATAGACAAAATTAACGAAAGCGCTCACATTTTACAAGCGTTATTAACTTTCAAAATCTACCCATTCCTATTTAAGAAATTTATATTATAGGCCGCCCGTAGAAATTAATGCCATGCGTTTAGGTATTCTACTCCAACTCGTTACATCCTGTTTTGACAATATTTCAAAAGTCTTGTGCTTTCACTGTCTTGGCTCCACTCATCAAGTTCCACCTTTCTGCGCTGGAAAGTTTGGGTCCATCTGCATAACACAACCCAGCCAAAGCAATCGCTGTATTCTGATGCGCCTGACCACGACGATACAGTTCATACGAGGCCGATATTCTTTAATGGCTATGATGGGTTCATATATTTTATACAATCTTTTTCTCTCGAAGATTTCCACAATTCATTAGCTTATTTCAAAGCTCTGGATTCTATCACATAAAAAAAAAATAGCCGTAGTGTCTCGTTCAGTTGAATTTTTGTTCGTCAGACAAGGGTTTTGCCACTTTATCGCTTGCCAAGAACATACGAAGATCTGTTTGCAAACAATACTCTTCTCATAAACTTCAATCTGACATCGTTAGCTTATTAACGACGGAGTCAAAATGGATAAATTTATCCACCACTTTAAAGTTATATCTTTCAATGTTCATACAACATAGATATATCCTCTTTTTTGGTTACTTTTTTAAGCTTGAGAAGGCTGCATTAACATCTCGCAGTTTTTTGCCCATAGGGTCCATATCAACAGCATATGCAAGCATCGTATGAATTTGTGATAAAAATGGCACCAGTCGTGTTAACTGCATGATGTGCTTGTACGATGGGCTAACTAAATCGTCGTTGTTCAAATCTTTACTGCATATTTCATGCTAGTCAATGAGGCTTATTGGATTGTCGAAGGTGGCGAATATTTTATGTGTGTCCATATGTATTTTTTCCTCTGGGTGTAGTCTAGTCTGTAGTGGAGTTACCACGTCTAAAGTCACAGTGATAAAGTCCAATCAGGTCAGCTGGAATATGTTTTAGTCTTGATGAGACAGACTAATAGCGATAGTTTTTACACGAGCATTTAGATTGTTTTTTTTAAGAAAGCACTAAAATTCAAAACAATCGGACATGCGCTCCTTGAGGTAAATTGTATGTTGATTATCAGCTCATCACCAACGACCCCAAACGGCTCTACTGGCAGGCTATCAGGATTCATAGTTTTACTGTTCTGCTGATACAATCCCATGCAATTTTGGTTTTATAAATTTTAAATTAATTGGTTTTTCATTGAAATTTGTTTATATTTAGAATATATAAATTAGTTGTGTCAAGGACGACGAACTTTTTTGGAAACTAGTTATATTGGTCCATGTTTTCTTACTGCACTAATACCAGTGAAGCTGCCCAGGTTGGTTGGTTTTCTGAATTCAGCAAGACTCAATTTTCATTGAAATGAATGTAACCATGTTTATGCTTTGATATGGTCCTCATAAAAAAATTCGATAGAAATATGGTTTGGAATTTGCGGAACAGTAATGATTTTGTCACAAGAGGTAGTCTGTGCAATATATGCGATAGGTTGTGCCTCATTCACTCAATATTTCCCCGGGCTCGAGATGATGGCGAAATTGTTAGAAAATCATAAACCGAAATGATGACATGGGAATTCTGGTTTATATTAAGCGATCCAATTTAAATTGCTTTAGAGCAATATTCCTAAATTACTGTTATCATAAAACGTTTTTATTTGATCAAAATCAGACTTTTCCGTTTCCATTTCAATCTCAAAAATGTATTCAAAAATGATGTAATTCCCAGAGAAAAATGTGAAAATCCTCTATTATTTATCCCAACAACCAAAACAATAGTTTTATGTCTTTCATAAGAATTTCATTTTGCGAAATATACATAAATTCGAATTTGGAATTTTTTCTAATGATTGCCCTTATTCGGATTAATAATGTATGAAACCAAAGAACTTGTAAATATACTTTTTGAAAAATGAAGATTGATTTTTTTTAAGACGTTTCCGCTTACGTTTCGGTAATCTGCTATTTAACTGCGAATTTAGTTACTCATCGCAGTATTTATTTTTAATTCTGTTCTTATGGAAAACAAGGCAATTAATAAATTTCAGTAACACCAGAGCTATTGAGCATATATTTTGTCAATGAAATTTGCGGGTCCTTTTCGAAATAACACATCTATGCCAGTGAATAATGTAATCATCAAAACGTTTTTGGAAACGTACTCACCTTTTACGTCTCTTAGCGACCGAAAACGGGCGCCTCGATGTGGTAGCAGAAATTCCTTCAGAATGGTAGTCTTGTAGAATGATTTGCTATCGTATTGCAAAATTCAAGTAATCTGGACACAAATCTTGCATTCTTTAACGAATTCGGTCTCTTACAAACAGACAGTAAATATTCTTTATCTTACATTTGGTCTGCTGGCAAAAATTTGATTGCACAAAACCGCGATAGACCAATCAAAAAGCCAACATTACCTTCACTTTTGATTGTCTGTGACGTGTTTTTTCTCGGCTTAATTGGAAGTCATCATTCCAAAGCTTGTTGACTGGTTCACATATCAAGACCATAAACCCATGTCTTACCACTAGTTGCAATGCTTTTCATGAATGTGGAGTCAGAATTGAGCCATTTTTACTTGTCTTCGGCCACCTTTACAAAACTGAGTTTCTGAAGAAAGTTCAGGTCGTCTAGAACTAGCCAAGAGACAACGCAGCACCTACATAATCGTGTAAAATGCTGCGAAAAGTTCAACGGCCACCCATTTAAAACTTAAAAGACAATCGATGTTAATTTCAATTGAAGACTTTGACAACCATCCAGAGCGAGACACATCCTCCACCATATCTAGACTGCTTTTGAGTGCTCTGCACCACTGATTTGCACGTGTTCTTGATAAAGTCGATTCACTATAAACCTTGTACAATATTTTTAGAAATTCTGTTCAATTTTTCAAAAAAAATTTTTCAATTTTTTTCAAAAAGTATTTATTTATTTATCAATTTCTATTTTATTTCCTTTAAAGTAGTCCCCCTCAGATATAATACACTTGTGCTAGCGTTTATTCTAATCCTTGAAACGCCTCTAAAACGCTCTTTTTGGTATCGCCAACAGCTCCTGTTTCGATTTTTCTTTTATCTCCTTAATCGTAGCAAAACGTTTTCCTTCCATCAGTGTCTTCGGTTTTTGGAAGAGGAAAAGCCAGTGGGGGCCAAGTCCGGTGAATACGGTGGTTGGGGCATGCTTGCGGTTTTGTTTTTGGCCAAAAACTCACGCACAAGCATCGATGTGTGAGCTGGTGCTTTATCATGGTGCAAAATTCATGATTGGTTATTCCACAATTCTGTGCGTTTCTGACGAATTACCTCGCGCAAACAGCGCGTAACTTGAAGCTAATATTCCTTATTGACCATACGACCTTGTGGCAAGAATACATGATGCACCACGTCATTGCAATCGAAGAAAACTGAGCAAAACCTTCACATTTGACCGAACTTGACGTGCTTTTTTTGGTCTTGGCTACTCTGGACGCTTCCATTGGGATGATTGGGCTTTGGTTTCAATGTCATAGCCATACACCCATGATTCGTCACCAGTTATAACCTTTTTAAGGAAATCTGGATCATCGTTGACGACGTTCAACAGCTCCTGAGCGATGTCCATGCGTTGCTGTTTTTGCTCAAAATTTAGCAATTTTGGAACAATCTTCGCTGACGCACGTTTTATGCCTAAAACATCCGTAAAAATTGTTTAGCATTAACCGAACGATATAATAACATCATCAACAACCTCTCTAATAGTGTTTCGATGATTATCCAAAATCATTTTCTCTACTGCTTCAATATTGTCATCGGTTGTTGACGTGCTTTGGCGGCCAGGACGAGCATCGTCATTGACATCTTCTTGGTCTTCCTTAAACCGGTTAGATCACAATTGAACTTGTGTTCTGCTCATAGTAGACTCGTCAAACGCCACAGTCAACATTTGAAATATCCTTGCACATTAAATTTAATTTTTTACACAAAACTTAATACAGTTTCTTTGATCCATTTTTTCGAATAGTGAAAAATCGAAGAGCACACCAAAACACGACTAACCTTTCTATCTGTCAAAAACAAACTGACAATCCAAAATGGCTGATATTGTCAACATATATAACAGACATGTGTACCAACATAACAGAAAAAAAATTCGAAAATCGAACATACGTAACTCACGAAATTTGCAAAAACCCGTTATTTTTTATCACACCTCGTATATCTATAAGCCTAACAAACATTGAAACCCATTAAATTAAGTGCTGCGGCCAAATTTAGTCTTTGCTGTAGAATGAAATTAATTGTAGCAAATCTAAAACTAAAACTTGCTACATTCTTTACTATCGTGTCTCATATATTTCCATAAATCTTCTCATCTATTTATGTATTCCAATAGCAATGCATCACAACCTCCGCATTAGGGGTTAACAAAAGATTTTTCATTTTCATTATTCGAAATTAGCTTAGTCATCTTATTAGCCATAAATTGCTTTCAAATTTTGCCATTCCATTCAATTCAAACTTGCAGCTAGCAAAGGCAAATGATGGGGTAAATTCCCCACAACACAACACTATTTGCGTTTGCAAAACTCCCACTCGCTCTCCGAGCACGACGTTGTTTTCCTGGCACAAAATATAATTTCTCCATGTTTTATGCCACCGCCAAGCAAAACTTTCAATTTTGGAAATGTTCTACTTGTTGTTTAACAAGAATTCTACTTAAACAGGTCCTAAATAAAATACAGAATATTACGCTAAATAGCAGTGAGGCAACAACAGCAGCGACTGTCGAAACTTTTACTTTTCTTCGTTTTGTGGCTATAATTTATTATAAAAAGTTAACAAATGCAGAGCTGGCGAGAGGAAAAATGTAGTAATTTAATGTTATTTCCACCGCTATCACCCCCTCCCGAACAACTTCAACTAAGTTCATAAATTAAAAGCACAAAAAGCGTTTAAAAATGTTAATGAATGAAAGAGAAATACTATTTTAACTTTTTTTTTTTTTTGTAAAAATACGTATAATTTAGGGTAAAATATGGCCTCAGGGAAATGTGGGGGAGGGCAGTATGATTGTAATGGGAAGAAGATTAATTGCATGCTTTTACGGCGTTTTGTTGAGTACTGCATGAGAACTTGGAATCTTGGCTTCATGCAGTTATAATTGAAATTATGTGAGCAAGAACGTCGAAATCCTACTCCATGGCTAATAAATTTAAAAATACTCCATTGACGAGAACAACGTCTACCTACTTTTTCGGATCAATATCAATAAAACAAAATCGAAACAACCAGCAAATGTGCATAAATGCTCCGAAAGTGTGTACAGTTTTTTGAAATTTTCAATCGAAATACCCGTCAAATTACCGGATTCTAAACCGAAATAGAAAAAAATCGGCAGACGTACATTCTTCATGTTTTAAATCATATAGAAGTGTTAACGATTTCTTTCTGTTCAATAAGTTACAAATTGAAACTCTGGAAAAAGGCAGATTTTAAACCCGAACCAATCGATTAATATAGGGTGATTTTTTAAGATTTAAACGTCATCTGTCATCTGTCAAGGTAAAAAGTGCACAGTATACTCTGCCATTTCATCATGGAAAGACTAACAAACGAGCAACGATTGCAAAGCGTTGAAATTTATTATCAAAATTCGTGCTTTGTGGCAAATGTGCATCGTTTGATACGACCATTTTATGGTCGTCATAATCGATCTGCCGAATCAACAATTCGTGCTGTTGTCTCCAAATTTTGCACCATATTTACTTTGTTGGATATAAAACTATCGACTCGCATGCGTACAGTGTGCACCTAAGAAAATGTTGCAGCCGTAGCGACCAGTGTTAATGACGATCGTGAAATGTGAATTCGTCGCCGTTCTCAGCGGGATTTATTTTTTTTTTTGCCTCAATTGGCTGAGTTGAACTTGGTTGACATGTGGTTTCATCAGGACGATGCAACATGCCACACTGCTCGTGAAGCAATGGATGTGTTGGGGGATGAATTTGGTGAGCAGCTTATCTCTCGATTTGGTCCTGTGAGTTGGCCCCCAAGTTCTTGCGATTTAACGTCTCTTGATTATTTCTTGTGGAGTTATATCAAGTCGTCAGTCTATGTGGACAAGCCGAACACTATTGAAGCCTTACGGGATAATGCTCGAAAAATTGGACCTTCAGAAGGGACATTTTGAGACGGAGCCGTGGATAACGTTTGTATGAAATTATCTTTAAAAATCAAATGGCAAAGACCAATTTATCGATTCCAAAAAAATTGTAATATATGATGCAAATCTAAGTGTTTTATTAAAAAAAAGTGTCGATTAAAAAAAACTACCATTAAAAAATCACTGTTTATTTATAATTAGAGGGAGATTCAAATGTAAATTTTTTTTTTGGAAATGAAATGAAAGTCTCAATTTCTCTCGGTATATTATGGCTATATTAAGAAAGCAAACAATTTCATCATTTAATGAAAACGGTATTATTCAGTTTTGCAGCAAATTCTTGAAGATTTTTGGCTCCAGCTCACTAATCTCTCGGACGATATGCTCTTTATGGGTATGAACCATTCTTGGACTAAATCATGGATCCTTGGTGGCACCCAATAATAAAAATTATTACGTGGTCAAATATCGTACAATTTTGAATCTTCAATTTCAATCCAAAGGAAACGATAACCAGGTGCTGTCGCTCTCAGACTGAAATATTGGTTTTCACCAGCGTTTTCGAAAAAAGAACCACCGCTCCCAATTTTAAAAAGTCGTTAACATAGCAGCTGATAATGCGCACAGTTAGAAAAGAATATTTGTGGGTTAAATTCGATTTTCAATTTGAGTTGCGAAAGGCCCATACTGAGAAGCATGCAGGCCCATAGTTTGAGAAATAGTCGAGAAATTCTCTTCTGGTGTATAAAATTACGAGTTCTTGAAATCGACAGCAAGTCGATGTTTCTGAATTGGGTACATGCAGTGCCCAGATGCATACAACTGTTATCTGACCGTAAACGAATTCAACTCATTTATTTCCAATTTGAATGCCTTTTCAATAATGTCAGCAGCACCACTATATGACGATAACAAACTTTCTTGGAAATCACTTTTTCTACATTTGACCTGTTTAAGGTTTTCTTTTATAAAATATTCTTCTCTCTGCATCTTCCAACCAAACTCTCGAAGCTTACGGCGAGTCACTATCGATGTATGAAGCCTGGAGATGTACTGACGAAACACAAATCTTTTCCTTTTGCCCAAAACTAACTTCTTCTGACCGATTATTTACGGAAGTAACTGGTAGTAGATGACTCCCTGCCATTCCCACCAAGCTTGCAGCAAAACCTTCTTGATCGTCAATCCCGATTTAATCGCCGCTTGCGCCAACTGCCTAAGCAGTTTTTTAAGCATGAAATCTTATATTTCATAGTCATCTGCCTTAACCCGACCATACTCGTACAACGTGAGATATTTATTACAAAAGCCATCTACGAGGGCCGTCCTAAAACTAGCCTACAAAATTATTTTGGTGAATAGTGGCGACCTTATAAAACGTATGTTTTAAGTTTTAAGGCGCCACGTTGTTTAGAATTTTTATTTGAGCCATTAATAGTAAACGATCTCAGTGTATTCGTAAACACGAGAAAAATTGATCACCGTTTGGTAATTCAATATTTCCATTTGAAAGGTCTCAATCCAACGTTAACGTTTACGACTGTAAAATATTGGGTAGCAGAGTTTAAACGAGGTGCTACGAGCTGCTAAGACGAACTCCGTAGTTGTTGGCCAATTGACGTCTCCACACCAGACATGGTTAAGAAAATCCATAAAATTGTATTGGATGATCGTCGGCTGAAAATGCGTGAACTAGCTGCAATGATAGGCATTTCGAAAAGTGACGAAAAGTGATAGGCATTTCATTCATAGTAACCGAAAATTTTGAGATGAAAAACCTGTGTGCAAAATGGGTGCTGCGCTTGCTTTAAATCGAGCAACAACAGAGTTGTGAAGATGTTTTAGTAGAGTGTTTGATGATGTTTCGCTGCAATAAAGCCGAATTTTTGCGTCAATTTGTAACCGTGAGTGAGACATGGGCCCAACACTTCACACTTGAGGCAAAGGAACGGTCAAAGCAGCGGACTGGAATGGGAAAATTGTGTCCATAGAAGGCGAAGACGAGTCCATCTGCAGGCAAGGTCATGGTGCTTGTTTTTTTGGGATGCGCATGGAATTATTTTTATCGATTATTTTCAGAAAGAAAAACCTATCAACGGCAAATATTATGTTGATTTATTGCAGCCTTTAGGTGACGAAATTGTGGAAAAAAGGACGCATTTGGTGAAAAAGGCGTTGTTTCATCAAGACAATGTTCTGGCACACGCATTCGTTATTGCGATGGCCAAAATTAATGAATTAAAGTTCGAATTGCTTCATCATATACTTTATTCGTCAGATTTAGTTGCCTCTGACTATTTTCTATTTCCAAACTAGAAAAAATGGGACGGTGATAAAAGATTTGCCAATAATGAAGAGGGGGAGTCTGCTGATGGATAGCTATTTTAAGCAGTTTGACAGTTTTTAATATTAACAAGGGTATAGGAGCTATTAAAAGTCGCTCGAAAAAGTGTACCGAGCCAAAAGAAGATTATGTGGAAAGATGAAGGAAATTTTTCCTATTTTTTTACGTCTTCTTTGTTAGGTCAGCTAGTTTTGGGACCACACTCGTGTGGGACAAATAATGGATTTCTTTTCACTATGTATACCTTATGCTTACTTTCGGATCATATTTTTCATTTACTATACATCACGATATAAATACACATGTCGATTATTCATTTCATTCCATTTAATTTATGTCAAGGGTGCCCCAACAAGAACGCAAGATTTAAATTTTAAATAAAACAGATATTTAAAAAAAATCGTGAAACTTTATTATATCGTAAAGTAGACAGAATGAGGTTATGTATGGAAGAACACATCAGACAGATGGTCGCAGCGGCTTTGCTGGCACACACGCGATCTTGTAATGAAATTTTCAATGACCGTTTTGCATAAATGCTGCGATATTTCATTAATGCAGTGTCCAATTTCCTCTTTTAAGACTTAAGTCGTCGTCGACTTATTCGCGTAAACCATCGACTTCAAAAAACCCCAAAGAAAAAAGTCCAATGGTGTTAAATCGCACGATATAGACGGCCAATTCTGGTCTCCAAAACGCGAAATAATACGACCGGGAAATGACTGATGCAGCAATTGAATTGTTTCTCTGGCTGTATGACATGTGGCGCCGTCTTGTTGAAGCCACATGCCCTCCACATTCATTTTTTCAATTCTAGGCGCGAAAAAACTGGTTATCATTTCACGATACCGAACATCATTGACTGTTTGCGCTTGACATGCCTCGTCGAGGATGCAGTTGCTTCTCGTGAATCACTCGAGGATTTTCCTCACCCCAAATGCGACAATTCTGCCTATTGACGAAGCCATCAAGATGGAAATGGGCCTCGTCACCGAAGATGATTTTATCGGCAAAATCAGGATTTTCATGTTGTCTCTCCTATAACCAATTAACGAACTCCCTCCGCTGTCCATGGTCAGCTGGCTTCAGTTCCTGAGTCAATTGAACTTTGTGTGCATGAAGATGCAGATCTTTCGTCAAAATTCGCTGCATAGTGGATGAAGTTTGAGCGACATCATTACGTACAGCTGCGATATTTTCGGTCGATTGACCTGGTCGAAGGCTCGTTGTTGCCTTTACATCACTAACAGGCACAGTTTTGGCAAATTTATCCATTAATCTCTTTACAGTTAACTCTTTTGGAGTATTATTGTGACCCTAAATTGATCGCAAATTGCGATCTGTAGCCGCAAAACTTTCACCATTTTGGTAAAACAATTTCACAATGAGAATGCGTTGTTCATTCGTGTAGCGCTCCAGTTTTACTAACCTCGTATCTTCTACTAGCAAACAATAACAATTGTTCAAATGTCAAACAATAACACTTCGAATGGCGCCAAATGTAAATCTTGCGTTCTCGTTGGGACACCCTTTATCTAAGTCTATGGAAGAAGAGTTGACATAACATATTTCAAAAAAGTTATGTAGTAAATATGTAAATTATTTTATTTTCAATATCTAAGAAGAAACAGTTTAAAGTTATTTCCAGACATACAAAACTCGAGGAGTCGTATCTTTCATTCATAGTCCTGATTATGTCATACTCCTTGCAAGGTATTGTGAAAGCCTTCTTCCTAATTTCATGTTGTACAAACCTATCAGCCACTGATTAAGTGTGAAAATCTATATCCTATATTAAGTTTAAACATTACCTACGCCTCACACTCTTTTTTTGCGATAAAACCCCATAGCTACATTACACATACAAGGACAATTCTACTACAATTCCTTTTCATATACACACTCGTATACAAACATAAATTTGTTAAAATCCATCATTATGTCACACATCAGTCGCACATCGTCACACATTCTTTGCTGTCACACAGGCAGATTTAGGCAGCAACTTGTGGGTTGCTATCAAAATCAATTAGGAAAAATGAATCTTAATCAAAAATCATTTGCAAACCAAAAATCCTGTCTACCCCAAAACAGACTCATAAATATTCTAAATTCCATATGAAAAAAGAAAAAAAAAAGAAAAACGCCCGTCGCTGGTACTTGCGTGCTATGTCTGTTGAAACAATATTAAAAGATTTATCGTTTTTCAATTGTCGCCATTATTTAACCATAGCATAAAATTGCATACACCAAGCGACACCGTAACCGCCGTCACTACCAGCCCCATCAATACTTCTCTACTTTGATTCTTCCTACTTTGTCTTGTACTACGCCAATTCTTCGAAATGTCGTTCATGGCTTAGATACGACAACGGTGTTCTCCACCTTCCCCCGGACAAATGAAAAAAAAAATAAATAAATAAAAAATAAAATTCAAACAATCACAGTCAGCCACAGACATTATTGATTCAATCCAAATATGTTGTGCACATACAAGTTCACATATATCGAGATTTCTCGATGTCTTGTACTTCTTTCTTACAGCTCTCAGTTGATCGCGGCAAAATGATAAGAATTGTGCCGCCACCACCAACACGACCAGAGGCATCGACTCAGACAGCGCCAGTACCAGCAGAGTATCATCAGACCAAAGCTGTTGTATGACTTCACTTCCAATCGTCTCATGCGTCTACGCCGTTCAAATGCTGTGGGCACTTTTGCTAAATCAAAAATTTTAAATTATGCGTATTCCTGCCCGCCTGCCATCGCCAACTCTCCACCTCCTCTACAAACTCCTCCTCTCGACAGGATTGTATATCTATAAGGCAATTTTATGATATCACTGGTCTGGTTTTCTTTACTGACATAAGAATTGCAGATTTGAAGCCCAAATTGAGCTGCTCTATGCCAATGGAATCATCATCCAATTATTGTGCACAATGGAATGGGAGGGGGGAGTAGTCACAGAAAATCGTTATGGAAGAAGGCATTCATTCGAATGGATAGAACAGGCGAGCGAAGAAAAGGAATTAGATTTATCTAAAGACTCATAAATTTTTTAATATTATTTTAATAATATTCCGCAAAAACAATTTGTTATACATTGTTGAGTTTATTACTTTATTTTGATTGCGGCGAAGTGTTCTATTTCCTCATCGCCGTTGCCGGTTCTATTCATGCTTAGTGGGATCAACATTTTTTCCGGTTTATTTACCTTCTCTGGCTTCCTTTGCCATCCAGTTTAATGACAAAATTATACAAAACATTAATTTTCGAAATGTGAAACTAATTGCGCATTGCTATTTGACACGGAAGCAAATGTGAAATTCAATCCGTCATATGTTTCCATAATTAAGGGTGAGAGTGTGGTCTGAATTTATTTATGCATATTATGGGAAAGAAGAGTGAAGGTGGAAGTGTAAAAGACAGTGGCTAAAATATCATTGAGGAGCAAATTAATGTTAACCAGTACCGTTTGGACTGAAAGCATGAGGAATGAATAGATTTTGTGACCCAGAATTCGAATGACGCTTTACAGCACTTTATATTTTAAAGAAATCTTAATTCGAAGTTCGCTATTCAATAAACATCCACAAAAGCATGTTGTTGTTGTTGTTTATGATCTCTCCTTTGGTTTAGAAGGTATCGGAAATAAAATTCAACAAGGAACGCAATATTCTAATATGTTTTCTATGAAATGGAATCATACTTTATGAATGAAACGTGATGGTAAATACAATAAACAAATTCTTTTGCATCCCTTGAAAGATGGAAAAGTTTCTCACATTCAATGACCTTATAAGCATTCTATTTTTAGACTCAATTAACGGCAGCTACTATTTAACGATTTCAGATATCGGTTTAAGAAGTATTTGTTAGACTTTTAAAATAATCGAGTACACGAAGTGTTCATCGGACAAAGCAAGAAGGACGGCGATGTTTGTTTGTGGGATTCGAACCTACGATCTTGCGCATAATAGTCGCCTGTTCTAACCATCACATCGCGGTCGGTCGATGTTAAATACAGTTTATTAGGAAAGTAGCGGAAATTATACATCTAAAATGCTGACTTAAAGGAATTTTCAAAAGCTTCTGTTGCCGCTAATTTGGCACAACTGTTGTCTACACAGAGGCGAATTTTAAGCGCTATTTGCCATTTAGTTCGTTCACAATGATCGATTTTGTTGCAAAGAAGTAATAAAAATATCAGACAAAAAATTTATCATATATTGCAAATTGTTGCTAATTTTGCACAACTGTCGTCTACACAGAGGCGAATTTTAAGCTCTATCTGCCATTTACAAGTAGTTCGTTCACAATGATTGATTTTGTCGGATAAAAGTGATAAAAATATCAGACAAAGAATTTGCCATATATTGCAAATGGAATTTTGTGTGCCAAATCGCTGAAAGTATTACATAAAACTTACGATGAATCTACTTCATCGAAAGCTCCTGCATATGAATGGTACAGTGTTGCATTCAGAAGGCAGTCGAGACGCTTCGGTTTGGTTGCCCCTCAATGTCTTCAAATAAAGTCAACATCAATAAAGCTAAGGAAATTATAGTTGAAAACCATCATGCAAGTTTGCCGGAGGTAGCAAAACGCTTTGCCACTGAACAAGTTCCGAAATATCTTCAAAAACCCAATCGCGTAAAGGTCCCTGAGCACATGCTAGAACAAATCAATTTTGACCTCACGTTCATAAAACGCGTTATAACTGCTGATGTGACATGGGTTAACGAGTTTGACATGTAAATCGAAAAACGAAGAAAATCACGGCAAAGTTTTTTTAAATCTCAAAGTAATATTGACTGTTTTCTTGGATTATCGCAATGTTATGCACCCGGAATTTTTGCCAGAAGGTGAGACTGTAAATAAATAACCTTATTTGGCGGTTATGAGGCGTTTCTAAGAGCAAAACTCAACGAAAAAGAACGATTTTTCACTAAAATAATATTTCTCCCACTAACATTCTCCCACTATCATCGAACAACCAACCATACTCCCCTGATATGGTTCCAATTGACATGTTTTCCATCCAAAATTCACATTACCTAAATAAGGTACCCGTTTTATATTGATAATTGAACTGAATAACCTGAATTGCGGTTCTTTCCGGAAAATGATTTTGAAAAACGATTGGGTCATTCGTTGACATAAATGTCTCTAGTAGATCTGTTTTGTTTATGTTAATTGGTTTAATTATTGATAATGTTAGCATCATAAAAATATTATTATTTAGTATTGATGATACTTTCAAATTTGAAAGCCTAAAAATACGAAAACATATCGCAAAGGCGATGTTGATGCCACACGTTGTTTATAAGTTAGAAGTTTATTATAGAACACAAAGAGGTAGACTAGAGCGATTAAAAATATGCTTTAACCGTATAATTCGTTTTGTGTATAAATTAAAACTTTATGATCATGTTACACCATATACCATTGAGGTTTTGGGATGTACATTTGAAAACTTTATCGACCTTAGAACTATTTTGTTTTTCTACAAAAGTATGAAATTTTGCACTCCCAAATACTTACTTTCCAAATTTGTACTTGGTAGATCTTCAAGAACCAATATTTTACAACTTCCGCTGGTATGAACGCTAATAATGCAGTGGTCTTTTCGATTTCGTACTATTATTCGATTATATTCGATTATGGAATTCAATAATTCCATATAAATACAGCAGATTCTCACTATCATGCTTTGGATTTAAGATGCTCTTAATGTCTTGCTTGTAGAATTATTATATGTACTTCACTATAAAGGGTGATTTTTTAATCGTAGTTTCTTTAAAAATCGAATAAAACAGTCAAATTTCCATCATACTCGTGTATTAAAATTTTTTATTGCATTCGATAAATTGGTCTTTGTCATTTAAGTTTTAAAGATAATTTCATGTAAATGTTGTTCGGGGCTCCGTCTCAAAATGTCCCTTCGGAAGGTCCAATTTTTCGTCACTTTTTCGAGCATTTCGGCCTAAATTCCACGAATAACGCGTGTTATGTTATCCTGTAAGGCTTCAATAGTGTTCGGCTTGTCCACATAGACTAACAACTGTGGCATAACCCCACAAGAAATAATCATGAGGCGTTAAATCGCAAGATTTTGGGGGCGAGCTCAAAGGGCCAAATTGAGAGATAAGCTGCTCTCCAAATTCATCCCTCAACATATCCATTGTTTCACGAGCAGTGTGGCATGTTGCATCGTCCTAATGAAACCACATGTCAACCTAGTGCAACTCAGCCAATTGGGGCAAAAAAACGCGTATCATGGCTCGATATCGTTCGCCGTTGACGGTAACGTTTCTTCCACGGTCGTCTTTGAAGAAAAATGGACCGATGATGCCACAAGCCCATAAACCACACCAGACTGTCGTTTTTTCGGGATGCATCGGTAATTCATGTATGGCATGTGACTGTTCATTACTCCACATGCGACAGTTTTGCTTGTTTACGTATCTGTTCATCGCTGAACACAATTTTCCAATAAAACATTTTCATTGAAATTTTGTAACGCCCATTCACCAAAAGTCAGAAGTTGTGGTAGGTCATGGGTCATATAGGTTTTCAACCCCATATCGACGTGTAAAATTTTCCTTGGTGGTTGAGTAACTCATGCCCATTTGCTGAGAACGGCGACCAATTGACATTTCACGATCGTCATTAACACAGGTCGCTACGGCTGCAATATTTTCTTCGGTACGCACCCTATGCATGCGAGTCGATGTTTTTATGTCTAACAAAGTAAATTTGGTGCGAATTGTTGATTCAGCAGGTCGTTTATGACGACCATAAAATGGTCGTATCAAACGATGCACATTTGTCATAGAGCACGAATTTTGATAATAAATTTCAACGATTTGCAATCGTTGCTCGTTTGTTAGTCTTTCCATGATGAAATGGCAGAGTATGCTGTACACTTTTCACTTTGACAGATGACGTTTGGATGCCATTACCAACCAGTGCTGCCAAACTGGAAAAATTCAAATCTTAAAAAATCACCCTGTACTTCACTATAAATGGCTGATGCTACACGTTTTATATCCTATTATTTTTATAATAATCATTATTAAAGCTTTTTAAAAACTGTATTGTAAAATTTCAAGCATGAGTCGCAAAATGTTGGTCTGCGTAATCAATTTGGCCGTATCCGGCTTGGATTGCCGTATAGAAAAAATGTACTGTTTCGTTAGTTTTAGTAACTAGTGTATATGTTGTGTATTATTCATCAATTCTGGGCACATTTATACAGAATGCAAGACGACTTATTTTTTTTTCTTTTTTTTTTTTTTTTTTGAGGTTTTGTCTTGTAAACCATAGATGTCTTTCAAGGATTGTTTATGATATCACTTACCCCAACACTCTACAGATGTGATTTCTAGTACTAAATTTTTTCCACATACCATCTGTGAAAATTTTTCATTTTAGGTTTTCGCACTAACATTAGTTTTTGGAGGAATTTGCAGGCTAAACATATTGGACCAAAAAATAGCTAATGCATTAATTTCCCCTTCTTGATATCTCGTAAATTAAAAAAGTTTCGGAAAATCGAATACCTTTTGTGAGCTCCCCAGATCCAGGTATTTACAGCTGAGCAGAATATACGAGTATTTTCGCTATTGCCTGAAATGTTTGGAATCAGTCAGTCGGTTGACAATCGCAAGTTCCATAAAAATATTAACATGATGGAAAAATTTGGAAACCAATTTGGGTTTCTGGAACTATGCTTTTCGCATGACCAGTTCCCCATATTTAGTGACGACATTGCAAAACATTCTTCTGTTGTTGGCAATAAGATTTTGCAAACAGTTTACTAACTATTCCAACTAGTTTACCATTACAGGTCATTTCATTTATTTGCATGTTTGGCAACGCAATTCAGGACTTATTCGTTTAATTTTTAATTCATTATATTGCTATTACATACGTAATAAATATTTAAAAAGTTCATAACATTACAACATTTAGTAAATATAAAATATGTATTGGTAAATGTTACGTTGGGTCTAACAGAAGTTCGCTAGGCAGAATGGGGAAAATTGCAAACTATATACATATATCATATCATACATATGCATATACATATACATATTTATATATCAATCTTATATTTTTAACCTTATTTCTTTATACTTTCAAAATTGCAATTTTTCAATTTCTGATGAAATTGCATATTCGTCCTTTCAAAACACTTTTTTAAACGTACCGCACCGGCGTAGGATATATCCCCATACTCTCTTTGTTATTTCCTTTGTAACAGCCAGAAATACTGACCTGAAGGACCATGAGCTATACGAGCATGGACTGATCAGATGTGCCATGTGTATCCACTTACTTGGAAATAGGTCTGTACAAAGTCCTCTATACTGTAGGCTAGAGGTGGTAGAAATCGATGCATAAGGAATAAACAAAAATTGTACCATTTATGAATTGATATAAAGCTATGTACGGTGATATTGGACAAGTAAAGGAAAATCCCATAAAGGACTGCGGCAACTATGTGAGAGATTAATGAAAAGTTCACTACGAGAAAAAGGCATTTTTTGCACCTCGTCCATGATTCTATGGCTTTAAAGTGTCACAATTGAGATGAAATGGCCCAATATGTATAAACGTGCTGGTACAAGTCCGAATTTATCTAACATTTTTACCAATTATTCGTTAGTTAAAAGCAATTTGTTGGATAGAAATTAATTTGCTGAGTACGGGTGGAATAAAAATCAGCAGCGTACTTTTGTCGTTTAAGACTGATAAACCAGTGCTAAATCTAACGGCAAAGGCTAAAGTTTGGCATCCCTAATGCAGTTCCTTTTCCAATGTTTTTCCAAAAAGTTTTTTGATTCTTTAGATAAGTTTCAGTACATCATTTTTAGTTATCGTTTGAACAGTTTCGCTGAGAATATCAGTTAAATTTTTTTTGTGGTTCGATTCGAGGACGGTATTCACACCTTTTACGCTTAACGCAATGCTTTGTCGTTTGGTTTAAGGGCCGTACATGTAAAACCGTGTTTCATCAGTTTAAAATTGTTTGCTAGCTTGGATGGGAAAAAAGAAACTTTTCCCGTGAATCAAATCAGTTTGAAAAGTTTTTACTAGACTTATAGATTACTCGACTACTTCAAGTACTCACCAGACACAGGGTGACGCACCAATTGTAATACAATAAGATTTTTGATTGATTTGATTTGACTTTTTTTAATCAATGTAAATATTTCATTTATAAATTTTTTCTATTGTATAGAAAATGCAATTTTGTTTTACATTAATAATTTGTTTTGAAGATGATAAACTGTAAATGACCTCGATGCTCACTAACGCATATGCAACACCTGATCAGAAAATTATTCATTCCGGCCTGGAGGGTTAAAGTCGGGATTCCCTCAATTATTGTTTTAATGGACTGCTTTAATTCAGTCAAATTCCTTGGTTTCGTTTTGTGCACTTTTTGTTTGAAATAACCCTTAAAAAAGTCTGGTGTGGTCAGATCAGGTGACTTTGGTAGTCAGCGGAAAGTGGAGTTTCTGAATATTAAGTTGTTTGGGAATTTTCGTTGAAGTTTCATTACAACCGGTCCGGCTGTATGTGCAGTTGCTTCATCTTGCTTGGAACCAAATGCTGCTGAAACGGATACGTCTTCGGCGCAGTTCTGGGTAAAAAAACTCCTTCAACTTCTTTAAATAACAGTCCCCATTGTCAAGTTGCATATCGAGGGGACCGGGATATGGACGACAGTACACTAATCATTGTTCCACAGCAGGTCTCACTGTACCGCTGCCGAGTGACACATGCTTTATAAATACGTTTGATACCTTTGATGTTAATTTCGTTAATACTCCTCCATTGGTTCAAGAGGGCTTGAGATAGGTGATACTTCCAAAAAAAGTCTTACGTTACACTTTTACCGCTCCTTCTGACACTTTTATTTAACAATTCGTTAACATTTTAACGTTTAGCAACAATATGGAAGAAATGTTCCCTATTTCGTATTCATAATCGCTGTAGTCTATAGAATGTGTTCAATTATAGGAGAATTGCACAATTAAATTCCATTCATAAACTTTTTTTATTACCTCAATTGTACCTTGTATGTTACGTTAATTTAGTAATATCTCCTCGTAGCACTAGATTTCGCAAAATTTATAATGTCTTTACTAATCTGCGGAAATTTTCATCTAAAGTGGGAGGCAAGCAGATGTTATCTACAATGACTTCAGTATAGTCTTTGACAAAACGAATTATCACCTCATTCCACTCAAGTTGAGTTCTGTAGAGTTGGGCTATAACTAGATTAATTGGCTTAGGTAACTAAAACTGAACGTGTTGTCATTTGTTCTTAATACAAAACGGTCTGTTTTTTCCGGTCCCGAAAATTTTCCTGTCTCTATAGCTAACTGTGATTTTCTCAGGTAGGCCAATGGTGTAAATATTTTCCTATCACCAAACCACTTTACTTCATTTATTTGTATGACCAATCAACATGATGAAACTTAACTTTGGGAAGTGTAAATAAAATCCTGTAAATCAACGGATTCACATTGATCATATCAACAAATTGTTGATTTTGTATATTCCCCTTAATTTTAAATCATTTTAACACCATGATGAAAATATGTAAAGTAAGATTTATGGAGTGTTGAATTTCTCCTTCTTCTTAAGTGACGGCCGGAATAGACATACTTATCTATTATATGCCGCCCGTAGAAAATAATTCCAAGCGCTTTGATCTTCTGCGCTTCTCCTCCAATTCGTAACACCAAGCTTCGACAGTATTTCAAAAGCCTGGTCCTTACAACGGAGTTTCGGTCGCCCTTTTCTGCGCCGTCCATCGAGTTTGTTGTCGAAAATTTTCCGCACAGCATAACCCAGCCAACGCAATCGCTGTATATTAATGTGTTTGACCACGTCGATGTCGGGTATAGCTCATACAGCTCATTGTTTATGCGACGTTGATACTCTCCGTTAACGATGATGGGTCCATATATTTTTCGGAGTATTTTCCTCTCGAAAACTGCCAGTACTGATTCATCCGTTTGCGTCATAACTCAGGATTCTGCGCCATATAACAAGACAGGTAGAACCAACTTCTGGTGTAGTCGGATTTTTGTTTGTCGAGAGAGGGCTTGAATTGCTTGCTTAGCTGATAGTAATAACTGGTAACAAGCAATATTCTCCTCTTTATCTCCTTGCTGACATCACTGGTTTTGTTTGCAGCGGAACCGAGGTAGATGTATTCTTTCACCACTTCAAAATTATAGTTGTCAACGTTCACATGGCGTCCCAAACGAGTAGACTCTTTGTTCGTTGAAACCAATAACTTTGTTTTGTCCTCGTTTACCACCAGATGCATTTTCGCTGCTTCCTTCTCGATGCTTGAGAAGGCTGCAGTAATATCTCACAGTTTTTGACCAATAATGTCTATGGCATCTGCATATGCGAGTAACATATGGCTTTTATTAAAGATAGTACCAGTCGTGTTAACTGCAGCTTTGCTCATAATCATCTCCCAACAGTATGTTGAAGAGGTCGCATGATAGACTGTTGCCCTGCCTAAATCCTCGTTTGGTGTAAAAGCGGCTCGCCTAGATCTTTGCCTACCTTTACTGAAGACTTCATGTCAGTCATTTCAACAAATGAATTCAATCAAAGGAATTTTCTGAACTCCAAACCGCCTGGTGGTTTTATCGATTTAGACCTCCTTTTTTCTATTATATTAGATTTGCTATATATAGGCGCTTCTTCTTATTCTTTTGTTATAATTTGAGGAATTCATTATGATGATGATTTGCTGATATTCGCGATAAAGCCGCAGCTTTCTGGGTCAGTTCGTCAGTAATCATTTCTTGGCTCAATATTGTGTCAGCGTCAATTTTGCTATATATTGGTGCTTCACTAGCAGCACATTGTTATCATCAGGTTTCGGGCAGCCTACACGAGGTTCAAAGTTACCCTCTATATTCCCCAGAATTACTTCAAAATGATCACTAGGAGTCGCGTAATTATTCCATGTTTTTGTTTATTTGCAAAGGCTTGAGGTCTCGCCAGAATTCGTCGGCAAGCTCTATATCTTGCAACATAGGTATATGAACCCCTGACCTGATATCGTTTCATTAATTTTACGTTTTCTTGCCTTGGCCTTGTTCCATGTTTTTGAAAATCAAGAAGATTTACCGTACGTAATTTTTCCGTTTATCAAAAATGTATTTAACGCCGCCAGTTACATAAACTTATTTTAGTGCCTCCGAATAACTACCTATTTTTTTTTTTGTTTTAGCAAAAATATATAATTGAATTTAACCTTTACAACGTATAGAAAATAAATGAAAGTTTTACTTAATCACTTTAAAAACTAGTTCACTATTCAAAATCCATCCACATTTTTAATATAACAATTTTCCCTTTATCCCGAAATTTGTTTAATTGTAAAATATACGTTTTTCTCTACGATGACTTTTTTTAATTGAAAACTTTTTCGGATGCTGCCAAAAAGTTTTCATTTATTTGCGAGAGCAGCCCGCCTGTGTTGGTGTAGTATGTTTGTGCATAGAATTTAATTAAATTATTACGAAAAATAAAACGATCTGTTTGCAGGCATAACCTTTCGACCACACAAAGACTTCATTAACATTTTCCAAAAAAGAGAGAAAAAAAAAAAACAAGAAAATAACCCCAACTGCTGAAGCAAAAAATTACCGAAAACCAACTTTAAGTTCATTCCATTTCTGTGGGCTGACTGTATTGTATTTCTCGAAATTGTTTATACTATGGGAAACGAAAAACATTTTCAGCTTCAATATGCTTAATTTTAATTAATTACTAACAAATGTGATGTCGAAAAGAGATGGATAACTAGTTAAAGTAGAATAGATTTAAAATTAATTCGACTTGAACTTCCCCAAATCCTATTCAGTTTTATATTTATTTAACCATGAATATGAACATGTTCTTTCACTTTTGATAATGTAGATGTGTTCTTTAGTTGAAGGAAAATTTGTTTTATTTACTCGTATGTAACTTCCATGTTCATTTCAGTATTTCCATATTGTGTAATAAGCACAAGAAAAACTATGAAAATATAATCATGATATCACAAAAGGAAAACCAAAGTTACGAATATTACAGCAGTCCAATCTTAGTTGACTGTCTGATATCCTACAGAAATGGTTTTCAAAACATATAAATATAATTGCTCGCGATGACGATATAAAATCATTGACTGAAAAAGAGCACGATGGTACTGCAGTCTCCTCAAACATTAATATGGACCTAATAAAAGTAGGCATAACGTCGACAAAGAATCAAAAAGAAAAGTATTTGTTTCAAAAAGTATTTGTCAAATAGTATACTTTTTTGGGCTACTTAGGGATGGTAGATAATTTTATATGTCTCGTTTCCGCCTTCAATAAAATAATATCAGTCTGGATATTAAAAGGTTTTTGTTATTGATTAACAAGAATCGGTCTGTACTGGGTTAGGTTAGGTTAATTTATGTCGGTGTGGCAGTCTGAATACACAGACTCAAACTGTATAGTCCATTGTGATGTCGCGGAAACTAGAGATATGGATGCCCCTAGTTTCTCCCGTTGAACCATCCTGAGCGCCTCAAGAAGCTCTTAAGTCGGACAATATCTATGTCGTCGAGATCTCTTAGGTCTCTAACGAAATAAGCGCTCAGTGTTGATCCCCGCATGTTTGCCAGGGAGGAGCAATTGCAGAGAAGATTGCATCCCTGCAGAAGTCACTAGTCGCAATCTCCTATCTCACTGCATACCTTCCAATCAAACAGAATCCTGACGGATACAAGCAATGAGACGTCGAGTCTTAAAAGCGACAGCAGTGTGTGTGAACGTTTCAGATATAGGAGAGGCCTCATCTATCTGGATTGATTACAGCCTCGGAAGACGTCCACCTACCATTTAATGTTGAATATGCTCTATCTCGCAGTAGGAGCTTGCAAGTGGCTAAAGGCATGCCCACGGACTACATCTCGGCTGGACAAACTTGCACAGTCCCTAGACTTGCCAGCGAGTCTGTTCTGCATTTCCCTGATATGTCCCTATGGCCCGGAACCCATATAAGGTGAATGTTGAAATGCTGAGCCATCTTGTTAAGAGATCTGCGGCAATTCAGGACGCCCTGTACTAAGTACGCACAAAAATCCTTCTGTATATGGTGAATGAAATGGTTTTGGACGTTTCCTAGAAAAATGTTCCCTATAATATGGATGAACCTTTTATCATTAAGGGAGGCATGATTGGTATCACAAAAATCATGATCTGTATGTGCAGTACATAGTAGGCGCATCAAAATTCTGCAGTTGTTTTGGTCGAGTCATGTGTAAATAGTTGAAATAGTTGTAGCACGAAAACTGGTTGACAGGAAAATCGATGAATGGCAAAGAGAAAGCGATAATATGGAAATACCAAGTCTGAATTAAGGATGAATTGAAAAGAAAGGACGATCAATGCTATAGGGGACAAAAGTTCTTTGGCAGGACCAAATATTTTTGACTCTATCAAAACTTAAGTCGACGAAAGGCAAAGTTTTTGAATTTTTTTATTACTTACGGTATATAATTAGTATGATTTTAACTGACATTAAGGCAATTGAGAACATTCGGCAGAATTTCATTTGACGGAGAAAGATACTTCATAAGGAAAAAGTGTTTTCTTATCGACTTTTTATAGCGAAACTGTTTTGAAGTCCCTTTTCAAACATAAAAAATCGTTTTGTGAAAGACTTATTATAGGGAAAAACTATCCTGGAAGCGTCGGGTAACTTATTGAATAATCCCAAGCGCATCGATCCTTCTCCTTCTCGCTACACCGTGTTTTGACAGCACCCTAAAGCTTCTTCTTTTTAATGGAGTTTTGGTCATCCTCTTTTGCCTCACCCATATAGTTTGCGGTCGAAAAATTTCGTGTCGCAGAGTTTGGGTCCATTCGCTTAACAAGACCAGCCCGCGCAATCGCTGCATTTTGATGCGTTAGACTTCTACTGTCTCGGTATACTGTTTATGATTTATTTTCCGTTAACGACGATAGGTCCATGTATTCATCGGAGTATTCCTCCGAGTATTTCCAGAACTGATTCAACTGCTTGTGACATAACCCAGCGTTATGTGCAGTACAACCAAACAGGTTCGATTGGTGCCAGGTACAGTAGGATTTTCGATCGTCGGGCTTCATCATTAAGTCGACGTGTTTTCTTGCCTTTCAGCCTGACATCGTTAGATTTATTGATAGCAGACTCAAAGTATATGACCTCGTCCACTAATCCAAAGTTATAGTTATCAATGTTCATACAGCGTCCTGAACGAGTAAACTCCTCGTTCGTCAAAACAAATAATTTGGTTTCGGAATCGTTTACCAACAGAACCATCTTTGCTGACTCTTTCTCTACCCCTGAGAAGATTGGAGTAACATCTCTGTTTTTTTGCCAATGGTGCACAAGTACAATTTCACTTTTGTTGAACATACCGGCAGTGGTGTTAACTGCACAATTATCGAAAAAATTATTATTATTTTTTCACAATTATCTCCAAAATTATGTTAAAGAAACCGCGCGGTATGCTGTCTTCTAGCCTAAACTTCCGTTTGGTGTAAGGTTTTTTGAATATCTTTACTAAAGACTTGGTCTCAGTCATTGTCATCCTACAAATATATACTTCGCATTAATACCAACCTCGGCAATGGCTTCATGGAATTGTCAGCCTATCAGGTTACCGAAGGCAGCTTTATTGTCGACGAAAATGTGGTATGTGTCGATTTATTTTCTTGGAACTTTTCCACAATTTCCCTTAGTCAGAACATCTGGTCGATTTTTCATTTGCGACGTCTAAAGGCACACTTACAAGGTCCAATCAAGTCAGCTGCAATAGGCTTTAGTCTTTCACATATCACCGACTATTATCGAGCCAATTCTTGTTTAGGTGTTGACTCAGGCTATTTATCAACTCATTGCTACCTGATTGTCTTGTTGTTTTTATATTAAAATACTGCTATTCTGATTTCGTGTTGGCTCAGTGTTTGGTAATTTGTGCCATAGTCGATAATTGGCGCAATTTCTTTCCTTGTGTTATCATCCGGAATTAGCAGTTTACATTTATGTAACTTGCAGTTACATAAATACGACCTGATTTACTTATAAGGAGAAAGACCGGTTCTGTTTCGTAGCCACTACTTTTTAACCTTTGGTGGAATTTTCGGTTTTAACTTCTATTTCTTCGTGTTTTATATTCTTCTTCTCCCGCTCATCGCACAGTCGTTTATTTACATTTGAAAATATAGTCCGACTTTCCCCTTTTCTCACTTAGCGTTCCTCCACAGTAAGCGTCTCATTTGGCTGCAGTGCTGCCATGCGTGCAACGTTCTTCTCCACAAATCCAATGCGACATTCTTCATTGTACTAAGGGTTGTCTGAATGCAGTTTTTCATACCCAAATACGTCGGTTGATATTCAATTCAGAATGCAATGCAGTTTTTCATACTCAAATACGGCGGTTGATATTCAATTCAGTATGCAATGCAATTGTTCATACCCAAATACGGCGGTTGATATTAAATTCTAAATGCAGTTTTTCATACCCAAGTACGGCGGTTAATATTCAATTCAGAATGCAATGCAATTTTTCATACGCAAGTACGGCGGTTGATTTAAATTCTGAATGCAGTTTTTCATATCCTAGTACAGCGGTTGACATTCAATTCAAAATGCAATGTAATTTTTCATACCCAAGTACGGCGGTTGGTATTCATTTCTGAATGCAGTTTTACATATCTTAGTACAGCGGTTGATATTCAATTAGCTGTGTGTTGCCATTGCATGCTACGAACATCGGGATTATGTTGGAGTAGGCTGGGGCTATCTTAGGGGAGGCAGTTTAGGGATGTCTTCAATCATTTCACTCATTATTCATTCTTTAAATCACTTGAGCCATAACGGTGTTGTCTATCATTTCAATCACTTCCATCATCTCAATCATTTCATTTCAATTATATCAGTCATATTTCACACATTGAAAATTTTCAGCACTTTCAGTAGTTAAAATGGTCATAATATTTTCAAAATTTTCAACGCAGCCATCACTCCAATTATTTCCTTTATTTCAATGCAATTATCTCAAATATTTAATTATTCCAATCATTTTAATTACATTAATCATTAATTTTTCCAATAGCAACTTTATTTGTTTCAATCATTTCAATTCTGAGTCAAGTTAATCACTTTAGTATTCTCAACCAAAGAGGATCGTGTAGGGTGCATTGGTGAAATAGGTCAAAACGATTGAGTACGGAATACTGCAAATATAACTACATTATGAACACTCAAATACTCTTTTACTTTCACACATATTGCTGACACATATCCTTTTCACAAGGATGCACTCTGACTCTTCATTTTTCTCATTTAAGCTGAAAAAAAATCAATTTCCAACTTCGCTTAACATCGGTTCACATCGAACTTTCGAAACTTTCAGGCCAGCCGGTAAAGATTCGAGCAGACCTTTTACAGCAGCAGTTTTTCTAACGTTCTTTGGCTATAAACTGTAAATGCAGAACACAATTGCTTGAGAACAAACCGAATTCTCCCTTTTTTGTCACTTATATTTGTTGTTTTTCGGTGAGGGAAGTGAAGGAGACAAAACAAAGCACAAACAGACTTCAAACCAAAAATACTGCATTGTTTGCAAACAGGATACAAAGGATATGGATGACTTTTAAGGCATAACTACTAGTTAGCAAGTAAAAATGAACACACAGACTATGCTGTTTCTATCCCATGGCGTTATGGTGTATTTTTGGTGAATAAAACTGTGTTATCAAGACTAGTACAATATAAGTGAACAATTCCATAGACACCAGTACGAGGATGGCTAATAATTTTTGAGCGGCTGAGAATGAAATAACAAACTGCACTGAGCTGACTCTAGGTTCAGTGCAGTCCAAATATACTCTACACGTTATTGCAGATATTTCTCTCACATACTCGTACGAGTATAAAATCACAAACCATGGGAGACCAAATGATTAACAATTTGGAGGATAGGCAAGCAGGAACGACTAAAGATATTTGCACGCGTTCTGTCAAAAGAGTACCGGAAATTGATTGTTTAAAAAGCCCCTTTGACGGAATCCTGAAGATTCTTTTTGTCGGTAATTTGGCGCAACTATTCTGTATACTGACAAAATGTGTTAATTGATCCGTCGTTTTGTTTGCTTGATTCTGTCCGTTCATCTCAAGTTTTTTGCATTTTTAAAATGGATGAAAATGTTGAACAAAGAATTTGGAATTTCAAATTTTGAGGAGGAAAGAAAGAATTTAATTTTTTTTTTTCAAGAATTTGCAAATGAAATTGTTGAAAATGTTACAGAGAGCTTCCTGTATGTCGATTTTATCAAAAATTATTGGATATGAGTGGTGGTACAGTGTGATGAAAAATTTGCCCCGTTCGGCCATTCACATCTTCAACTGAAGTAAACACCGATAAAATGCTGGAAATGGTGAATGAAAACCTTCGTATAAGTTTGAGAGAGATGACCGTTTCTGTGTTTCATGAGTTAGTTCGTACTATTTTACAAGACTGTTTGAGTGTGAATAGCATTGTCGTTTGACCAGTTCCGAAAGATCTGAATTTTCTTCAAAAACTTAGTCGCACTTAGTCGTCTTAAAACGCATTATAACTGGTGATGAGGTGCGGGCTTATGAATTAGACATGCAAGCCGTTCAAAAAGCTTCGAAAGAGTGCTTTCCGACTAAGCCGAAACCGAATTCTAATTGGTGCTAAGGCGTGGGTTTACGAGTTAGACATGCAACCTAGTCAACAAAGTTCGAAAGGGCGCCTTTCAACTAAGCCGAGAGCGAATTCTAATTAGTGAAAAGGCTTGGGTTTACGAGTTGGAAATGTAACCCAGTTAACAAGCCTCGAAAGGGCTCCTTCTAACTAAGCCAAACCGCGCCAAAGCCGATCAAAAGCCAAGGTAATGTTGACCAAGGTCCTTGATTATTGAGTTACTATGCTCTCGGAATTCTTTTCAGAAGATCAGGTAGTAAATAAAGAGTATTATTTGAGTGTTATTTGTGCACTTAAGGGGAAACATTTGTCCAGATTTGCGGAAAGAAAAATTACGCACCATTTCATAACGCTAATATTTGTGGACGAATTCCTGGACAAAAACTCAACAAATATCGCCGGACAACCACCGCATTCATTCGATATGGATGAATTATGCTGATTTTTTCTCTTTCCCAATCTTAAATTAGATATCGTTTTTCAGTTGATAGAAACGAACTGCTTATTTGTTGGCATTTCGAAAGTAGCAGATGTGGTAAGATAGGCCTCACCTCCGTCAACGGGGGTTATGTTCCATACTAGCATAATCAATTTGATATCTTTTGGCTGGAAAAAGAATCTGCTCCTAAATGTCTTAGCCCCTATTCTTAGATAGTCCAAGTTTAACTTGGCTATCCCAGGGGGCCGTTGGCAATCGCATTGTAATATGCCCAGTGTAAGGCGCACCGTGGGTATGGCCTTCATGGCGAGACTCACGTTAAACCCCCGTAGACTCTGTACTTTTTTACAGAATGGGTGATGCCGATATGGTATCAAATAATAGAGAAGAAAGTCTGTACAGTTTTAAACAATTTGTATTATCTATTTAATGTCATGCAAATAAAGTTCTGGAACAAATTTTTGGGATACATTACATCCAAGCGTTTAACACATTTTTTTTATTCTAGACAACAACCAAATAATAGGTTGTTTAAAGCTACGGAGGATATCCTCTTTCATTTGACACCCTATCGACGTCATACACCATCGCATGATGGTTACCATCGCATAGAGTCGTACAAAGAAAATTATCTATCAGGCTAAAAAATGGTGTAGCTCAATCGGAAATACAGGAATTCACATAAAATAAACATTTGCCTTTTTTTCTGTTAGTCTTATTTTGGCCCTATAGAGGTAAGAAGAGACAACTACTGTACGGCTGCCTAAAGTTGTAAGCTATGGTGACAATTAATTGCATAGACAAATATATGGAAAATCTGTCAACTATTTGATAAAATGGAATTAGCTTAAAAGTCACCGATTTTATAATCTATACATACGCGTATATGCAAAATACGTAATTTTTTCATTTCTTCAAAAATGTTACGGATATCAATTAATAATAATAAACCACATTAATTAAATAGTATGAAATATTGCACTTATGCCAATGAATAATCCAATCACTATAACAATTTTCAAACGCATTTTCCGGAAGAAACTTCAGTTTTCACCGTGAATTATCTCGAAGTGACAATTTTTGTTTTGGTAAAAACGGTGGTTGTTCGATGATATCTGTTAAGTTTTTGTCTAGAAATTAGTTCATAATGATGGCCTTGCGAGATATTGCATTATCGTGGTGCAAAATCCAGAGTTCTCTTTCCACAAATGTGGCCTTTTTCGACGAATCTGCTCTATCAAACGTCACATAACGCCCAGACAATATATTTTATTCACTGTCAGACATTCTGAAAAGAATTTTGAGTGCACGACACTGCGATAATAAAACAGAACCATAACCTCGACTTTTGATCGGCTGTGGCACGAGTTTTTCGGTTTCAGATTGGTTGGAAGGCGCCATTCCAGTTATAGTTCGATTTATGAATGTGGATTCGGAGCTGATATATTCTAGCATGTCGACCTTTACACTATTGAGTTTTTAAAGATAATTCTGGCCTTTCGGAAGAGGCAGTACTTTTCATACACAGACTGTTGTAAAGAGTGTTTTTTTAATCGTAGTTTTTTCTAAATCGAATAAAACACTCAAATTCGCATCATATTTCAAATTTTTTATTGGAATCGAAAAATTGGTCTTTGCCATTTAATTCTTAAAGATAATTTCATGTAAATGTTGTCCGCGGCTCCGTCTCAAAATCTCCTTTAGGAGGGTCTAATTTTTCGTCACTTTTTCCAGCATTTCGGTCTGTATTCCACGAATAACGCGTGTTATGTTATCCTGTAAGGCTTCAATAGTGTTAGGCTTGTTCACATAGACTAACGACTGGACATAACCCCAACAAGAAATAATTAAGAGGCGTTAAATCGCAAGATATTGGGGACCAACTCACAGGACCAAATCGAGAGATAAGCTGCTCACCAAATTCATGCCTCAACATATCCATTGTTTCAGGAGCAGTGTGGCATGTTGCATCGTCCTGATGAAACCACATGTCAACCAAGTTCAACTCAGCCAATTGGGTCAAAAAAAAAAAAAATCAAATCGCGTATCATGGCTCGATATCGTTCGCCGTTGACGGTAACGTTTCTTCCACGGTCGTCTTTGAAGAAAAATGGGCCGATGATGCCACCAGTCCATAAACCACACCAGACTGTCTGTCGTTTTTTCGGGATGCATCGGTAATTCATGTATGGCATGTGGCTGTTCATTACTCCAGATGCGACAGCTTTGCTTGTTTACGTATCTGAACACAATTTTTCAATAAAACAGCGGATTTTCATTGAGCTTTTGTAAGGCCCATTCACCAAAAATTAGACATTGTGGTAGGTCATTCGGCTTCAATTCTTGCGTGAGTTGAATTTTATAG